>JAASLG010001017.1:0-10939 GCA_013365235.1 Cercospora sesami
CAGTGATGTGGTGACACCGGGATTGCGATGGTGCCGTCGGCGTAGATGGCTCCGTTTTGCAGCTTTCCAGCTTTCCAATTGCGGGGTGTCACAGCTTCTTAGCTTGGCCCTCAGGTACCCGCCGAGGCCTTTAACGTTAGGGCTTTAGGGCAACTAAAGCTTGGCCCAGGCGGGTCTCGAAGAATATAGTTTTTCCAGAACTTGTATGCATATGCCAATTCAGATCGTTGAGCTCGTTTCAGATGCCTACTCCCTACGCTAAGGTCTTCTACCCTAGACAGTACCGTATTCAATGCGGCCTCATTCCTATCCGCGCGGCTGCCGCAACGTGATAGAGACCGTACCTATGAATTTTTCTCCATAGTATATGAGGAGGCGACCTGTCAGCTTTCCTGACTGTCAAATGTAGACTTCGTCGTTTCCGCAACCTTTCGCGATGCATTTATTGACATCGCTTTATCTTGCATTTAGTCTGCTAGTTATCAACTGCTCTGCACAATGCAATCCCACTGGAAATACCATGCTTGGACCTTGTATAGATTGGTGCTTCGCCAGCTGCAATAAGTCTAACGGAGAACTGACTGCCTCCGCTTGGAAGATCACTCAGTGCTCGAAAGACCATTGCCAAACTTGCAAGTTAGTAACGTCGATCGACATGCGCTGAGTGTCATCAAACACTAATCATGTACAGAAGCTGAGATCGACACGACGGTGGAATGTATCACCTAGACGACACCAGCGCGATTCGTGTCCCTATGTCTCCAGCTTAGGAGGCCGTCGTATACCACCGCAACCATAATCCAAGAGAGCGCCTGTACCTTTCAGCGGCAAATCCACATTATCGAAGAAAGAATGAGGAGCGAGGGCATAGAACGGAAAGCAAATCTCGGTGCCATATCATCCGTGGCGATGCGTTGTAGGTACATCAGACCATGAGAGGAATCAATGATCCATCGTGATCGTGAGCTCTCAACTGCGGGGCCAAGACTCTGGGACCAAAAGGAATAAGCAGTTCCCAGTCTGCTCTAATATCAACCTTGAGCGTTGCATCTGGCTCATGGCCTACGAAGCTTTGAACACAAGATATCTGGGCTTGAACTGAATATTACAGCCTTCGATTTACCTTACCTGTTAGAGCAATCGATGCCTGTCCGCAATCGACACAATACCTTCCGGACGTAGAACATGTATGGAACGTGAGGATGAATGTCTCGCAAGGCAAAATTGTCTCGAAAACAATGTTTGATCTCTGAATTCTCGTGTTTCTTGTGTATCGACCGCCATCCAACGCCGTTCTCACTATTAAAAATCTCACTGGCCCCAGCTAATTTTCCGCCATGCATCGTCAAATCTGTTGCGTTGTCCTCGTGAACTTTACAGCTCCTCTATCCCGACTATCGTGCTCTTCTCTACCTTCTCGAATGGCAGCATCTTGCTGGTCATTAGGATCTTCGCGTCCAGGGACTAGACTCCCCGTCTCAAGCTTGTAGGGCTCTGCTACCTCAAAGAGTTAGATCCACATCCTGTATATCTTTGGATACGCCATGATACTTACATTGATTTGCTCATTACTTGCTCTCTTGCTCCTTCTTTTCCCTGTGGTCCTTGTATACGCTGCGAGCTATGGCCACGACCGGCCATACAACGACGCCTGCTGCAACGGTGAAGGGGTCCATGATCAGTTCTGGTTGGGGAACCAACTTGTGTGTAGAAGACTGAATGTGGCTGTTGGCTTGTTGCGATCAGATCAGGATGGTTCTGCGTCGAGACAACGAGCATTCTGTAGCGCATTATATGTGCTAATCCCGCGATTACTTCAGCCACAGATGCTTCACGAGACCAGAGGCTGTGCTGCTCTGACACCCCACAACAGGGCAATGCGAGCGAACTGCGTACGCACACGCTAAGGTTTCCGCTGCAGAAAATGTTGTTGGTGGAGTGATATGTTGGTCTACGCTCAGCTGAGCTCGCTCTGCCCTATGAGCTTGGGGGAAAAGATCTGCGCTTTTAAAGGAAGCGAGATGTCGTGTGACCCCTGGGACATCTGTGAGTGGTTTGCTCCCAGATCACATGCCAGAGCAGAGCCGCCAGAATTAGACAGAAGAGGCCGCCCACTCACACCTTCTCAAGATTTCTCTGTACAGCTGCTGCAGAACTGCACAGTGTGCCAAGTGTAGCGTCATTGCTTCCAACGAAGCGTGCTTCTTGTTCGCTCGCCTTACTTTTCGTGTGCAGGACACAGCCTCCTTTTGCCTGACCACACGAGCTTTTCTCATGAATCACCATTTGCCACCAACTTCTCTGCGTGACCTGCTGCCTGGAAACCGGTGAACTGTATTGGCTTCCGCCAAACAGCACGACCCAGACTGGCGGACCTGCAGATGGAACACCTTCTCACGTCTCAACTGAGATCACTGATGGAGTATGGCGTGATGACCGTATGGACTGCTTCAAGCCTGGCGCAGATCACGCCACAGCCAACCAACGTTGGACGTATTGTGTCGATCTTTGTCGGAAGCCTCTGCTGTTCCAGTGGCAACGATGGTGACATTACAAAACCCAGCTGAGTAGCAGACAACCTCTCAGCGACGGCTAGAATCCGGAGGTGGCTGGTAGAACGGTGGCTTCGACTTCTTGCCCAGGCCAGCTGCGGCCAATTCGAGACCAGCAAGTAGCTCGAACCTGCTGCTTGAACCTGTGATTGCGTGGCATCTGTTCCTCAACTTGCGAGCGGTGGCGAGGTGACAGGATCTTTCGCCGTGTAGACGCCTCACTCTTGGAGTGACTCACGTCGATAAAGCTGCAGGCGCAGGGCAAAATGGAGCAGCGGTAAGCAAGGACTACGGCGCCATCATCACAGACGCAGGATCATTCCGCATACGCCACCGTTGCATCGATCCGTGTCGTTAGAGTCTTCCTTTCGTCTTTGTTAACATAGGGCCAGGTATATAGAGCTGTTGGAGTCAGCTCTAAATCTCCGATGGCGGAACGTGCTGGGCTAGTCGTGAGCAGGTCTACACGGAACTTCAGTGTGCATGACTCTCAATTAGATGGGGAGGCAAGTAAAAATTCTTTACGTTCTAGGTGGATGTGAGAATGAAGAGAGGTGTCAAATCTTGTTTTTAATGAATGAATGGGCTGGAACTTTGCTCAGAGAATGCTCTTGGGAGACGTCAGGCATTGTGCTGGATGCCTGATGCGGGAGTGGTCGTCATCGCTCGGGTACAACGTCCAGTCTATGTACAGGCGCAAACGCATCGTGAGAATTTTCTATCCGTGCTGATATGCAAGTTGTCGACCAGAACACTGTTCCATGCCGTGGATTCCGCGGATCCTCCCCTGTATCGCGGCGCAATGGCTTGTCGAGCCATCGTCGCTGCTTCTGACGCCGGCTCTTCGTGCCGCTGGTGGCACAACCCTTCTGGCAAGCCGGTAGCATTCACTTGTAAGCTCACTTGTTGTCCAAGATTGTATTCCAATGCGATATGAACGCGTCCACGCACACGGAGGAGCGATGAGCGACCGGTGCAGGAGCGGTCCAGTCTGAAAACTCGTCGGTGAACAAGTATCACGGCATTGTGGGCTAGTCAGCCGTCTCGACTATACCGTCGAACCTATGTCCTTGTTCTAAGGATGATGTACAATGTATGATCGGGCAAGGGAATCGGGAGAATGTGGGGGAAATGAGGCACCAAAATCGGTAAGAGGTGGGGGGATAGACACAACTTTAACATTTCTCCAAGTCTTTCTTGCCATGTCGTCGCACGACGCTGACATGGCGCCCAGTCGGTGAATCGCAGCTGCAAGATCACGAGAGCATTGCTTTGGGCTCCGAAGAACGTTTGCCTGTCGAAGCCTAAAAACGGTAAGTCGGTCGCTGCGAGGCATCTCTGCTAGTTTCAACCATCCAGCTCAATCAGCCGGAGTACAGCTTCGGATAAGATGAGACAACGTGATCTATTACGTGGACATAGCCAACGACGTCTCAATGTCTCGGTCACGATGTGGTCCGTTAGACGCGCTCATACAAGATAAAAAAGATGCGAATGAAAGAGTGCTTTCCGCCACAACGAGGAACCTCAACACAACAGGATGCATATCAAACACCTTCCCGCTCTTGTGCTCGCCACTCGAGCATCGTGCGTCGTCCATAAGATCATTGTTGGTACATTCGGCACGCCGGCTTTGTACACTCTGGGCTTCGATGACGAGACTGAGCAGTTGACTCTGCTGAAGAACACGACTACTGATGTCGCAAACTCATGGATCGCACTGAGTGTGAGTGCAATTGAGCATCTTTATAACCTATGACAGGTGTTCTGATTCCATTGAGTAGCACGACAAGAAGTCCCTGTACGGAACTCAATTCGGATCCTCTCCCGGCGGATCGCCCTCCTTCGTTAGCTATAGCATAGTTGATGGTACGACTCTTGTACCGAACAACAAGGCTCTTTCGTTGGGAGGCGAGTGTGCCAACAGCTCCGCCAACGCAATCTTCGTTGTCGCGGACGAGAGACCACCTTACGCTGTATATGGAGTGCCGTTCGGCAGCAATGCAAATTGCGGAGCTGTCATGTCTGTCGATAACACCGGTGCTTTGGACGAAGTGATCCAGAATTACACCTACGGATCCGAATCTGCTGTTCATGGCATGGCCATCAGCTCTGACGGCTCGTATCTGTTCTCTGCTGACGACTCTGGGAATCAGCTCTGGACGCACAAGATCAACCGGCCTTCGGGCAATCTCACACTCATGGCGAGCGTCTACGGACCAGAATCTGGATCCAATCCCCGTCATGTCGCGACGCATCCTGCTGGAGAGTATCTGTATGCTGTTCTAGAGGAGTCGAATGAGATTGGGCAGTACTGGATTGAGGTTACCGGCCAGCTTAGATGGCAGAATGTTAGCTTTGGTCTCATACCATCAAGTAAGTATCACACGCTTCGTAGACCTCGATTCGAATCTCAGGACTGTACTGACTCGGTGATGCAGCGGCAAATGGCTCCCAATACTGGTCCGATGAGGTCGCCCTGTCAAAGAGCTCGAACTTCCTATGGGCGACTTCCCGTTCCCGATCAACTTCGTCGACTGGCTATATCTCCGCATTCAATCTCACAGCAAACGGCACAATTGACCAGCAGCTCTTTCTATTGCCCACGACTTCAAGTGGAGGATCGGCCAACGCAGTGGCACCGAGCGGTTTCAGTGACGAGTATGTGGCATTGACTGACTCGTCCGTGGGCTTTGTCGAGATCTGGAAGCTGGCTGCGAATGCATCGGCAGCGATGGTGGTGTCGCATCTCGATTTGAATGACGGAGGGTGCTGTGCGAATGCTGTTTGGTACTCCTGATGTGCACAAGGAATTGCTATGGTGAGCAGTGTGCACGCATGGATTTTTTGTTAGCCAAATCGCAGCAAAGGCGTCCTGGCGGCTACTCAAGGGGGGCTTTGTAGCTGATTTCTGTGCGCTCGCAGCAGCCTCTGCAGATATGACGAACCGTTTCTTTGCTCAAGTGCGAACTGTAGACAGCAAAACTGTCGTTCAAGGAAATGCTTCTTCACGGATATTAGAGGCACTAACTAGGTCAGGTGTACTGAAGAAGATTGAAAAATGTGCTCTTGTTCCATTCTCCAAACATACTGCGATGTAAGACCATTGATATCAGATCGTGTCGATAGCAGGGATTGGGAAACGGATAAGCCACACAACAACGGTATCCATCTACATTGAATGATCACTATTTCCAATTGTTTATCAGAAAATTATGCACGGACAAAGCCGGCGGCCGCTCAGGCGGGAAGGCCACCTCTCATACGGATGATGGCACGTATTATCATTTGTTGAACTACAAAACAATCTGCAGTGTCTTCGCGACACTCGGAACGCCCCTCTCGTTCATCGCAAACAGATAATAAAATCCTGGAATGAGGATGCCGGAATCCGAGGGCAAAATCACTGTATGCGCAGCATTGCTTCTCTGCACATTGTTCAACGGAATGCGTCGCTGATCGCTGTTGACCGAGTGTGTGGCAGATCCCATACGAACAAGAGCCAATGTATGTTGAGTTGGGTAGTTCATATTCACAGTGATGGTGCTGCCCGCTTTGGCAACACGGCCATTTTGGATCGGGCTGTCGACGGAGAAGATGATGGGGCGTTGGGCCGGGCTCATGTCGTCGTTGAAGAGATATGGCGGCGAGAAAATTTCTCCGTCGGGGTGATCAATGGCGCGATTGCAGCCGGAGTCATCTTGGCCGGGGGCAAGATTACCGCACATGCCGCCACCGCCAGTGAAGATCCTGCCGTCGGAGAGGAGGAGTGAGATGGCGTGGTAGTTACGTGGAACTTTGGCTGGTGCAAGACGACGGAATGTCTTGGATGGTGGGTCGAACAGCTCCGGTGCAAAGATGGAGTCGTCGTCTTGGAACACGCGTGAGACTCGCTGTCCGCCAGTGATGATTAGCTGGCCATTGGGCAGGACAACGATATTGGCAAAGCCGCGAGGATCTAGAGTGTCGGGCAGACGTTCGACTGTTGCGTTGGCAAACGGTTTGCCGATGGTAATCAAGTGAGCTCTTCCAGTTGCAGGACTGGCAGTGTAGCTTTGACTGCCTCCGGCAGAGAAGATCTTGCCGGCGATGGCATCGTACATGACGTGGATCCCACACATGGCGTCTGCTTGAGGGTCGCGGATTCCAGCACCTTGGATTGAACCAGATCCTCGAGTATCGATCCAGTTCATAGCCATGCTGGGTCCAGCGTGGAATACTGTGCCGTCAGTCCATGGAAACAGCCAGGCGTGATTGTCTGTTCGCCAGTCTCCCTCCCAGTCGTTGGACGTCAAGATGTTGTCTGTTTTGGCACCAGGCAGCAATGTCCAGGAGTTTGCGCTTGGATCGTAGACTTCTCCAACCTTGTTTGCACGCGGACCAGTGAAGGCACCGCCGATCGTGAAGACCTTTCCGTTGGAGAGAGTAGTCGATGTCTGATAGCCGCGACCCATGTTCATATCCGCGGCACGGGAGAAACTGCCATCTTTTGGATTGTAGATGGAAGCCACTTCGGCATTGCTGCCGCCGGAGACGAGAATCCGCCCATCCTGCATCGAGCTCACACCAGGACAGAACATGTCATGGCCGGTGTTGGAGACTGTTCGAGCTGAGGTTGTTCCATTCTTGAAGTTGAACTCTGCGAACTGTGTGTACCCGTTTGGGGGCGTCCACAGGCTGAACTTGTTTGCAGACCAAGCCGACCAGACCATCATGCGGTTGGACTCTGGAAACTCGGGAACGATGTATCCTGCAACTGGGATGACAGGAAGCTTGAAGACACTGTCCCAGCTTCCAGGGTTGTTTCCTACACCAGAATACTTTGGCAGAGGGCCCATAGGGACAGTCGATGCCGTGGGATCTTGACCATGTTGGGCAAGCTTGATGCGATCGAAGTTGTTCGCCTGGATGATCTGAGGATTCGTCGGATTGCCCTTCATGTAGCAGATCTTGCCTGGCTTGTCGTATGAAGCAATGGCACAGCCTGTAGTCTGGGCGCATCTCTTTGCGCAGTCGTCGGAGGTGGCGACGTTGCCGACGTTATAGATGTTGGGCGAGTAGTAATCGTAGCCGGGACAGATCACGGCCGTATTGCCTTGGCCGACAACAACGCCTCGTCCGTTGCTCGGACAGCTGGAGGTGTCGATTGTGGATTCTGTCTTGAGAAGTCGGACAGTGGCGAGATTGGCTGTTTGGAACCAGATCGGCGAGGTGGGGCTGCCTTTGAGATAGCAAGTCTTGCTGCCGGCATTGTAGGAAGCGATAGAGCAGCCAGAAGTAGACCCGCATCTTGCGGCGCAGGCGTCGACGCTGGCAATGTTGGAAATGGTATTGATGTTGGGAGAGTAATAGTCAGTAGCATTGCAAATGGCCAGCACTTTTCCGTTCGAGTTTACAGTTCGCTCCGTAGTAGGGCATTTGTCGACATTGACTATGCGAATAGCAGCGAGGTTGTTGTCTGCGAACCAGGTAGGAGATGTTAGGCTTCCTTTCAGATAGCATGTTTTGATGCCTGCATTATACGAGGCTTTGCTACAGCCGGGATACTTAGCGCATTGGTCTGCGCAAGCGTCCACACTGGCGATGTTGGAAAGAGTATTAACGTTTGGTGAATAGTAATCTGTCGCGGAGCAAATATTTAACATCTGCCCATTGATTAGGCCAATTTCTCGGTCGGCGGTAGGGCATTTTTGCAGGCCTTAAACTTAATATAAAATAGAAGGAATAAGTATAAGAAGGAAAAGAAGAGAAGGTAAAGAGAAGGAGGATATCGTAGGCGGAGAAGTAACCGTAGAGGAGTAAATATCGTAACTTAACTAGAGTATTATAGTTATACGGTATAGTGTAACCTTCTCCTATACTAGAGTAAGTAAGGTTACGATATAGTTTCGGTCTAGATCGACGAGAGAGCTTAGTATATTACTATAACTACCCAGTATGCCGTGGGCTCGGATGCCCATCCGATCATTTGCGGCTCTGCTTCTCCCATACAAAAATGTCCCCAGGGTCTCCTATCCGATCATTTGATTTCGACCCTAAATCTCGGATGGTGAGATGGCGCTCGAACACGCTGATCTCGGGACATATAGAAGAGTCGCGCAATCGCTGAGGACCATTGAAAGAAAATCCGCAGCCGCTGGCGCCGTTCGCGAGATATCGTCGCCGGAAGAAAGCCATGGGACCGAGTGAAGTTCCGCCAAGGCCAGCGAATCGCGACCGCAGCAGGCGCAGCAGGCGTACGCAGCACACATCGCATATGCAACAGCATGTCGAAGCGGTCGTAACCATCGCGCGAACAGACCCCATAGATTCCCCGACACGTCGGCGGCGGCATAGAGTATGCGAGAAGTTGTCGACAGGTCGCACATACACGTCAAGAGTCGCGTCGTCGAGTTTCAGCGCAACGCGCCCGCGCGCCGAGGAGTAGAAGACACCGCCTACCTATTATGCCGTAAGATCGAACGTGTGTTCGAGCATTTGGTTCGTACCCTAAGCCACCTAAAACTCAGCTAGGGTCTCCTGTCCGAGCATTTGATTTCGACCCTAAATATCGAACAGTAAGATGGCGCTACCCAGCATACCGTGAGATCGAACGTGTGTTCGAGCATTTGGTCCGTACCCTAAGCCACCTAAAACTCAGCCAGGGTCTCCTGTCCGAGTATTTGATTTCGACCCTAAATATCGAACAGTAAGATGGCGCTCGAACACGCTAATTTCGAGACATGTGGGAGAGTCGCGCAATCGCTACCTAGTATGCCGTGAGATCGAACGTGTGTTCGAGCATTTGGTCCGTACCCTAAGCTACCTAAAACTCAGCCAGGGTCTCCTGTCCGAGCATTTGATTTCGACCCCAAATATCGAACAGTGAGATGGCGCTCGAACACGCTGATTTTTGGACATGTGGGAGAGTCGCGCAATCGCTGAGGACCATTGAAAGAAAATCCGCAGCCGCTGTCGCCGTTCGCGAGATATCGTCGCCGGAAGAAAGCCATGGGACCGAGTGAAGTTCCGCCAAGGCCAGCGAATCGCGACCGCAGCAGGCGCCGCAGGGGCGGCAGATGCGGCAGATGCGTACGCAGCACATATCGCATATGCAGCAGCACGTCGAAGCGGTCGTCGCCATCGCGCGAACAGACCCTATAGATCCCCCGACACGTCGGCGGCGGTAGAGAGTGTGCGAGAAGTTGTCGAGAGGTCGCACATGTACGTTAAGAGTCGCGTCGTCGAGTTTCAGGGCCACGCGCCCGGGCGCCGAGGAGTGGAAGACACCGCCCAGTCCAAAATTCCACCCGGCCACCATAGAGATAATCGATTCACGTAAAGTTGCAGGGAGGCAGGTCGGAGGATATAGATGCCCGTCCGCAAGTTTGGAGTGCAGTCCGCAGGGCGTTCGAGAGATATCGTCGTCGCCAGTCGCGCCATTTCCGCACGTCGAGCATCGCGTGTTACGAAATATACCACCCGCCAGAGGACGTGTACATTCGCGCAAAGATCCGGTAAGGGAGGGTAGATATTATAGACGTCCGTCCGCACGTTTAGATCCCATTAGCAGCGCCGGTAAAGAGATGTCGACGTCGCCAGGTCCGCCATTCCCGAGACCACCGACCGACCACGGATTACAAAAATTCATACCGTCCGCCAGAGGACGCCAAAATTCGAGCGACGTTACACAAAATTACATTGGACAGTAAAGTCGCCCGTCCGGAAGTTTGACGCCCATTCGCGGCGCCGTTTCCCAGATATCGACGTCGCCCGTTCCGCCCCCAGCCGTACGCAAAAGACCACGAATTGCAAAAATTATGCAACCCGCCACAGGATACCACAATTCGAGCAATGTTATGCAAAATTATATTCGATAGTAAGGTCGCCCGTCCCTACCCAGTATGCCGTGGTCTCGGATGCCCATTCGATCATTTGCGGCTCTGCTTCTCCCATACAAAAATTCCTCAGGGTCTCCCATCCGATCATTTGATTTCGACCCCAAATCTCGGATGGTGAGATGGCGCTCGAACACGCTGATTTTTGGACATGTGGGAGAGTCGCGCAATCGCTGAGGACCATTGAAAGAAAATCCGCAGCCGCTGTCGCCGTTCGCGAGATATCGTCGCCGGAAGAAAGCCATGGGACCGAGTGAAGTTCCGCCAAGGCCAGCGAATCGCGACCGCAGCAGCCGCAGCAGGGGCGGCAGATACGTACGCAGCACACATCGCATATACAACAGCACGTCGAAGCGGTCGTACCATCGCGCGAACAGACCCCATAGATTCCCCGACACGTCGGCGGCGGCATAGAGTATGCGAGAAGTTGTCGACAGGTCGCACATACACGTCAAGAGTCGCGTCGTCGAGTTTCAGCGCAACGCGCCCGCGCGCCGAGGAGTAGAAGAC
>JAASLG010001080.1:0-39143 GCA_013365235.1 Cercospora sesami
CTTCATCGCCTCGCAAAATGGCGACAGCAAGATCGAAAATGGCACGCCAGCAAATGGACAACCCCCCGCAATGACCAAACAAGTCACAATCGCAGACATAGGCTGCGGCTTCGGCGGCCTAACCTTCGCCCTCTCCCCCAAATTCCCCTCCAACCTAATCCTCGGCCTGGAAATCCGCACCTCAGTAACCTCCTTCGTGCAAGACAAAGCCCGCGCGCTCCGAACCCAACACGCATCAACATCCGGCCACCAAAACGTCTCCTGCGTGCGCGCCAACACCATGAAATTCCTCCCAAACTTCTTCCACAAATCCCAACTCGAAAAAATATTCCTCTGTTTCCCGGATCCGCACTTCAAAGCAAGGAAACATAAGGCGAGAATTGTGAGTACGACGTTGAATTCAGAGTATGCGTTTGTGATGAAGCCGGGAGGGAAAGTTTATACGATTACGGATGTGGAGGATTTGCATTTGTGGATGGTGGAGCATTTGGAGGCGCACCCCAGTTTTGAGCGTGTGGGGGAAGAGGAAGTTGAGGGGGATGAGTGTGTGAGTACGATGCGCGTGGAGACGGAGGAGGGCAAGAAGGTAGAGCGGAACAATGGGAAGAAGTTTGTGGCGGTGTTCCGAAGGCTGGAAGATCCGCCGTGGCCGTGATTTGATTCATAATGAGCGAGTGGACGAGAGAAGCAGATTTGTACACGAGAAGGGTTTGCAACGACCGAAAATACTTACGCATCATGAGAATGATGAAATCTGAGTGCATGCGTTGACATGTTCGCTTTTCATTATGCCGTGACCTCTCCACGGCTCCAGCAATCAAAATATGTATATGCCTCGCCATGATCTGTGTCACGCTAGAATTACAAGGATTATCCGTATATCCCAATCTTCATAAATACGTATGTCTTTCTGTCCATGGAACTCTCGTAGTTGCTGTTAAATCACTCGCAACATTTCAGTCATTATGTGCTTTTGCGGGTAGGGGCGCTGTCTGCCCGCACGTGGGTGGTGTAATATCGATATTCCAGCTCATCCCATTTCCACAGCAATGTCAACCAAATCGCTAAATCAGGCCAGAAAGGAATAGCAACATCGGTTGCGCGGGTTCGTTTCCTCGTAATCTGTTCGGTGAGCTGACAGCTCACTGAGTAGCGTAGTAAGAGTTGTACGCTCAAGAAGCGGCGCTGGCTGGACTGCTGGACGCCGTGCCAGCTTTGCCGTCACCCTTTTTAGCCTTGTCCGATTCTACGAGAACGAACGTGTAGTTCTTTGGGCCATTGTCGATTGTTGCTTTCCGCGGAGTAGCTGCTCCTTTTACTTCCGAGGGTGGACTATACTCGTGCACGAAGAACTCGGCGGGTGGCTGATTCTGCTTCGGCAATTGCGAGGTGACGTGCATACCAGGTGGCGGGCACGCATTGGCCACGAAGCTATACTGCTGGGCAGACTGAGAGGCTTGGCCGGCTGAATGGGACACGTACTGCATGTGTTGCATCTGTGGGGGATAGGCCATTGTAAGCTGGCCTTGTGGATTGACGATTGGCACGCCGTTCGTGAACGACATGGGTAGCTGTGGCGCCTCCGAGGTGGGAACCATGAAATGCTGCGCGGGAGCATAATGCGACGCTGGCATGTGCATTGGGGTTTGTTCTGGCATGGACACATTCATGAACTGCTGATGATGTGCTTGTGAATAGCCCTGCTGGACTTGTTGAAATTGGCCAGATGAGGGGAGTGGCTGAGGTGGTGGGGGCATGAATGCAGTGGCGGGAAAGGAAGTCTGCACCGCTGGGGCGGACTGTGGAGGTGTGTTCTCAGTAATGACAGTGTTGCCGATCCTTTGTCCCGTCTGGTGGTGATGGTGATACATCGGGGTATGTGGTGGAGAAGTGAATGCTTGTGGTTGCGCGGTGCTGTCGACATTGGCGTTACTTTGCTCAGCGTCACTTTCGCTGATGCTTGTCTGCGTACTGAAGTTGCCAGAGCTTTGCCAGGGTGGGAACTGCGGTCGAGACTGCTCCTGTCGACTATTGGGCGATAGTGGTGTCGGAGGAGCGAGATTGCCAGACATGGAGATTTGAGCATGTCTCTGATTGGCGTGCATGGCGTCTGCAAACGTCCAGCTCATGGGGGATCGCTGTGCCGAACCGGGCGTAGATTTCATGACCCTGCCTTGGGCCACTCCATTGATTACATTAGAAGATCTGATTCGTCGTAGTTGCTGTGCTGGTATTAGATTCTGTGACTGTTGGCTGGGTGACGCAGGCTGCACTGCTCCACTGTACGATTGACTGCGCAGTGAAGCCAAGCCTAGTGCTGCTGGTCGCGGCCGTTGACGCCTGGCAGCCAAACTGCCTCCGTTGCCCTGAGGGGGCGGAGGTGATTTGAAGGTCGCGTTCTGTTGCGGCTGCGGAGTCTGGATGGCAAACGAGCTCATCTGCTGTGCGAGCACTGTGCCGGTCTGAGAGTCCCTTCGAACGAGCGTCTCTTCCGAAGGCCATGCCAGAGGTTGCTCCGATTGCTGTTGTTGCTGCTGTTGGGCCAGGCGTTGAGCCTCTTGAAATTGCTGTTGGAGTTCGGTCGGGTCGACGGGGATTGACTGGCCAGGCTGCCATTGACCTGAGCTCGATGGTTGCTGAGTTGGCACGGGCTGGAACGGGCTGTCAGATCCACTATGCGGCGCGAGGGAAACAGAAGAGCTGCGACTGTCGGCCCAGTCGGAGGAACTTTCCGACAGAGCAGTGCCGTCGTGCATCAGAGATGATGGGAACATGGAGTGTTCTGACAAGGTGGATGGTATGCTCGAATCATTGCTCGACAGAGAGGCACCAGTGTGATCAGTGTAAACCAGTTCCCCGTCTTTGAAGTCGTCATGATCCATGCCGGTGTAAGCGGCTTCCAGCGCATTCGAGCTGCCAGGGAACGTCTGAGGCAAGCCCGAGTATTGCACAGCGGACGGCATCAGGCCACCATGATGGGTGAACGCGTCGAACTGCTCTTGGGTGAGCGTCCTTCGATTCAGCTCCTGCGGACTGTCAAACATGTCCTGGGACATAGACTGCGGTGGCATGAGTCCGTTGGCGAAAGGCTCATTCGGAGCAGAGATGCCAGCATAGGGCAGCCCATTGGGCATGGTGCTCGATGGCATCTGCTCTTGGTATGGCGGCGGATGGAAGGCGGTGGTGGGTATCTGTCCGTCGGAAGCGCATTGCTGCATCATCGTGAAGTATTCGGGCGACGTGAAGGCGGGCGACGTGTCGGAATCGGAATTGAAGGCGTTCGACTGCTGATCGGACGGCTGCTGCTGTTGGCATTGCTGCGCGTACAAGTTGTACGCGCCCGCCTGCTTCTTCGCATCTTGCTTCGACTTCGCGCGGCGATTCTGAAACCAATTCTGTACACGTCTCAGCGCGGTCGTCCATTCGCGCATTGCGATGGCGCTACTTACATTGACCTTGTCCAGCGAGACATTGAGCGTCTCGGCAAAGCCCTTCTTCGTGTTGGTGCTCGGCTTGTTCTGCTTCTGAAAATGCGACTCCAAGATGTCGTGCTGCTCCTTGGTCAGGCGCGGCTTGATGTCGCACGTCATCTGCGGCGGCATGGACGGGTTCCCGTTCACGCCGTACTGGTGGTGGTGTTGCTGCGGCAGCTGCCCGCTGCCGTCGACATAGGGATGGAAGGCGGCGAGATGGTGGTGGTGGTGCAGATGGCGGTGCTGCTGTTGCTGCTGCTGCTGCTGCTGGTGGCCGGCGGGAGGCGCGACGAAGGCCATGTCCATGCAACGGCCAGGCTGGACGCCAGGCCTGGCTCAAGCACGATCACGCAGGCAAGGCGGGCAGGTAGGTGAGTCTCCGTTGCTCCACGCTCGCGGCAGTTTGGCAACGAAGTATGCGGGCGGTTGGCCGTTGTGCTTCCGCACCGCCTGTCTTGCCCTGCCAGGCGATCAGCGCAGGCGCGCCGTCCAGCTTATCCCCGTTCGTGCTCAGCAGCGGCCCCGGACCCAAGTTCGAGCAAGCGAGCGAGCGAGTGGCCAGGTCTCGGGCGAGTGGTATGCGGCAGCGCGTCAAAGGTGTGGTAAACGAGGGAAAGAAAGACGGTTAACGACGGCGATCACGAGTCCAGCGTGGAGACGAGACGGGCAAGCGAGTGTGATGAGGTGGGCGATGCTGACGGGCGGAGACGAGGGTGGATGTGCGCGGCGGAGAGCAGCAGCAACAGCGTGGTCGAGCAAGCAAGCAGGCAGGCAGGCAAGAGGGAGAAACATGGGGCCCTCAGTCAGGACGCAATATGGTAGCAACCTACACCACCACACGGGCGCGAGCGAAGCGGCCGGCCGCCAGCGTGCGATCACCAGCGCGCCCGGAGATCCCTGAGTGGGTGCAACGCATGCACCACTCGTGCTGCAGGCTGCGCAGCGAGGACTGGAGGAACACATCCGTCGCACACTGGCGATTGGCCGACCGCGAGCGCACCCCCCTGGCAGCTGCGCGCTCTGCGGCGAGGTTTATTTTTGCCGCTCCGTCGCCTCGCTGCGCTGCGCTGCTGCTCTTGTCCCCATCCTGCTCGACAACGCCCGTTCTGGCGGCGCGCGCCTGGACGACGCCCGGCCTGCGCACTTGTATGGCCACTGTTTCCGGGCGCGTGGTGTGCTGTCCTGCGTGCGCCGCCCATCACACACGGCACGCGCTCTCCCGATGCGCTACCGTGGGAACTGTGAAGAGCAGCCGGAGTCGGGAGGAGCTGTGGGCAGCTGGTGCGCCGCGAGGGCTGAGAAGCTGGTGCAGCTCAGAGTTTGGCGCCAATGACGAGAGAAAGCTACAGCGAGCGGCGAGGAACCGACGCTATGGCAGGAACTGGTTTAGCCTGCCGCTGGAATAGTGCATCCCCGTCTCAAAGCAGTCGACGTGAATTCCAAGGGCCGAAGCGCGTCGATATATCATTAGTCGCTGTCACTGCCGTCGCGCAAGTGGTTGTTCGCTATAGTGAGATGTGCAATGTCATGCGAGCCCATGTTGACGCGGGAGATTGCTTGGCCGGCGGCGAGGTCTAAATGCGTGGTCGCACACAATCCGGGAGGTTGTGTGCCACGTCTCGTAGCTGCAAGGTCTCGCTGGCATGGGCGACGATTCGCTGCTCGACGCGGCATCGTGCAGGCGGACATCAGCCCTGTAGCGCAAAATAGGGGCACTACTCGGTCGGACGAGAGCACGGCGATGATGATGGAGGCATGATTTCACGAGTGCCCATCTGGTGCGTCGCGGTGGGGCAGCATCGTTGATGAAGATGCCCTCGAGCTGCAGAGCTCAATCTCTGCGCCGATGCTTTCCTCTGCCGCTGCCGCCGCCGCCGCCGCCGCCGCTGCTCCTGCGACAGCTGCAGACTCCCGAGCCGTGGAACCGACAAAATGGCCGTCTTGACTCTGCGGCCTCTGGGCGTCAAAGTTCGTACCGGAAGCGCCTTCTCCTGCCCGGCGTGGAGATGTGTGCTCGGCTGGGAGCGACTCGGCGGCTGGCATCGTGATGCCAATCATTCACTCATCGATGCAGAGATGTACCTTGCAGCTGACTGGCCAAGCAGGCTGTTGTACGACTGTCGAGTTGACACATGGCCACACGTTTGACGGAGCTTCCAGTGCGGCGGCCTGGACGAGGAGCACGCTGCATGCGGCGCACGTCGTCACAATCTGATGCACGCCATCGGGAGCTTGCACGGTGCACATGCTTCTGGTCGACGTGCTGCTGTCGCCGCCAGCTCACCGCCCGATTCTCAATCCAGATGCCAAAAGCAAGCAGTCACGGCATCCCAAAGGGAAGGCATGGCGTCGAGTGTCCGGGTGGATACGCCGACAGAGTTCTGCCTCGAGTGAACGTTGGGCACGACGGTATAGGTTGGGGAAATTCGCCGCCGCCAGTCCAGGCAGAGCAAAGCTGCTGCTACCCGCGCTTCCTCGCGCCTTCCAGAAGGTCTCGAGGACGGAAGGCACTGCAAGCAGCATGCGTCGCAACACGGCAAGCACGCAACATGCCGGCCGTTACTGACACTAACTGCCTTCCATGCCTCTGCAGTGCAGTGCAGCGCGTGTGGCCCCCGCCACTTACCATTGGCCTCTCAGCCCCCACCCACCACCACCACACTGCATCTGCAGTAGGCAGCCACCGCGGTGCGAGCGCATTTGCCAGTCTTTGGAAACACCTGCTCTTCTGCAGCGCGTTCAACTTCAAGACGATTCGGAGAACACTTGCCCAAAATGAAGTTCGGCGATTGATCAGCGCTGAAAGCATGGATCACGCACATCCATCACCGCCAATGCTGGAATCTTCTCCGAAAATGGCATCGTTGCAGAAGTCGCACGTGGTCTCGAACTATATTCCGAAGAGCAAGCGCTTTTGGCTTGTTGTACGATCTGCACTAGATATGCGTTCACGTTCGCCATCAACCTTGGGATCACTTCGGCACACATGGACCCTGAAGACGTTCCCACGTACAGTACCATCGCCTGTCGGCGCCAGCGGAGATGACTTCCGACCCATGGTCATCTTTCGGAGGGCAAATGAAGAAGTGAAGACGCATGTCGGACCATGGAAGCATTCGATGGAGGAGCCCAGGCCTTTCACGGCTATGATAATATCGAAGCCCGAGTGCCGTAGGGCTAGGTGCAGTCGCTCAAAGAAATTCTACATTCTGGCATCGTATCTGTGCCGTGTAGCAATGCGCTTGTCGAGCTTTACACGATCGTCCGAAGAACAGCCAGGATCGATGCAACGGTCTGAGCGACCTCTGGCTTGATTGCTGGGAATGTAAGTGGATGCTCTTTTCTTCCTTTGCCCCACGTGCTTTCAACGCATTGAAATCTTCTCTGTACTGCTTCATACTCGCGCTTGAGACATATTGCCGTGGTGGGATTTTGCAATGGGTCCATTTGAGGCGGCATGCGGCGAGGGAAGCTTTGATGGTCGCAAGTCTGTGTTGGGTTTCGTGAAAAGCACAACTGGAGCTCGTTCTAGACTTTTGAAGTAGCCTCACTCAAGATCTATTCTTCTATCACTCTAGCAAAACACTGCGTCCATCTTCATTCGTGCACTCGTGACCATGCCTTGCCTCGCATCCGTCTCACACGACCAAAGCATCTCTGATCTCAATCTTGACCTGTCCCTCATAACCCACAAACCTCACACTTGTCATATCCCTCACAATCCAATCCGCCCCGGCGTCCTTCAACCTCTCAACATCATGCGTCGTAGCCAGCGCAACGAC
Organism: Cercospora sesami; assembly: GCA_013365235.1. Lineage (NCBI taxonomy): Eukaryota > Fungi > Ascomycota > Dothideomycetes > Mycosphaerellales > Mycosphaerellaceae > Cercospora > Cercospora sesami. The sequence goes on from JAASLG010001080.1 coordinate 7,256, forward strand.
CTTAAAACCCGCCGCCTTTCCACTCCTCACCCCCGCCGGCGCATCCTCCAAAACCAAAACCTCCTCCCCTTCCACCACCTCTCCCTTCCCCAACAACCCCGCCCCCTTCCTATAACACTCCGGATCGGGCTTCCCCCTCCCAACCTCCTCCGCCGTAACCATAAACCTCGGCTTCGCCAACCCCATTACATCCAACCAACCCTGCACAAGCGGCCTCGTCCCACTCGTAACAATCGCCCAAGGCGCCCCCACTCTCTCCAACTCATCCAACAACTTCCTTGACCCCGGAATTTCCTTCGCTCCATTCTCCGGATCATTCCCAAAAATCTTTGGAATCAGCCCTTCCACATGACAAACATACTCCCAATTCGCTCGTTCAGGAGCTAAAATCGCGAGAACATCAATACTCCGTCTTCCATGTGAAGTTTTGAGAATTTCGTCTCCGGGCACGCCGATTTCGCGGCCGAGTTGTTGCCAGTGTTTTTCGATTGCTGCTGTGGAGTCGATGATTGTGCCGTCCATGTCGAAGAGGAGAGCGGAGAAAGAATGCGTCGAAGGAGGCGAAGAGAAGTTGTGCTCCTCGAGCTCTTGTGCAATGGATCCCATCTTGCTGAATGTTCTTGCTCTGGAGGTATCAGGTTGTTCTTGGAAATTGTGACCAGTAATGCGGTCAAGCTGCCACGTGGATTTATTTCGTACGTGCGATGAGCAGAGACGTGTGAGAAGAAGTGCGGGAGAGAAGGGAAGATACTTGAGCCTGGTTTATCAAAAAAAAAAATCGGGCAGCGTCTGGACTTGCGCGTCGTCGACGCCCACCGCCCTTGTTTTGAACCAAAACTTTTTGTCGGCGTTGACTCGTCCGCTGCGGAAAGCGGAGCTGCCGCTTCAGGCAAGTGCCGCTCGCCTCACAGACCTCGACTGCCAACGAATGCCACACATCAACAGGACAAATATTAGTTGTACAAGCAATCGACATTTTCTCTTCGGTATCGCTTTATTTACACAGCCAATCCAATATCTTACGCCTTCGCCAAATGCTAGTAACGCGCTTCCGCTGAACTGCTCGAAGAATGATCTTGGCGACAACACAGAGAACCTGAGTTGAGATGCGCCTACGAACCATCCATCGTAGGCCTGCCTTCAAGCTTACTGCTATGCACCTTGGCAGAGCAGCTTCCGTACCATGTGCACCGCCGTGCACCCCATAAGCATCTCGCATCATCTCGTCTGCGCGCGCCGGCAGGTCGTAGATCGTACGAGACCTATGCCCTTCGTCGAAAATCCAACGCTCGTGCAAAACCTCGTCGAAAACCTCGTCAAAGTCTGTCCGACTCGTGCCTCTGCGTCAATCCTTGACGTATAGTCACTCGTTATGTCCCGAACAGGAGTCTTGTGGAAAGGAAAGAATTTTTGAAAAAAGGTCCACCAGTCCGAACGCCGTGTCAAGCCTCTTTTGCTCGCATCTATGCCCTGGTGACTTGGTAATGTAATGGAAATCAACAAACGCTTTTGTGTTCTTTTGAGAATAAAGTAGTATGCACGATGTGGCCGGAATCGTACGCCAAACGCCATTTCGTGGATTGGTTAGCTGCTGCCGAGAACATCAACAGGCGGAGCAGCGACGGGTTACTACACGTCATGTATTCGTCTCTTGGTGGTCGCGAACGTCCAGGCCTCCCACGGCTGCGCGGATGCGCAAATCAAGGCCCGGGCGGATCGTGAAGTCCACAGTGTGGATTCGTATTGCGAATGCATTTCGAGCACGCGTGACCATTTTCTCATGACTCAAGTCGAGTTCGAAGCTCTTCGTCAACGATGTCGTTGAGTTTCTTCCGGTTCTTGAGGTTCAAGGCACCGTTGCGCCACGCCTGCCGTAGTTGCTTGAATCCTTGACCCTGCGTGCTGGCGGGTTCGATCTTGACAAGTTCCACGTAATCTCGCACGATGTGATCACGGATCGGCGTGCTGCTGGCGAGGGCCTTGGCGTAGAATTGGAGCAGGTTCTGCATGCCAGTGTTGTTGTTCCTGTTCTGCGCATCGTCCGTAGCATAGTACTTGAACTCGCCGTACATGCGGTGGTTGTAGTTTCGAATCAGGAAGTGTGACCAGAACTGATAGAGCACGTCGAGATCATACGGGCAATTGCCAGTCGAAGCTTCATCTCGCTGCTTGAGTGCTTTGAGGCGGAGGTGCACATATGGCTCCAGAGTCGTGCCCGCAGGCAGTGCTTCATGGGGCCGTTCGCTGTTCTTGATCCATAGCAATGGGAGCTCATTGTTGACGCCCTTCTCAGGCGATCGACCTTGGCTTGGGCTGGCGTGACGAGAAATGTCTGGGGTGGGGTGATCGCCATTGGTGGCCGGCTCTCCATTCGTCGCTGGCTTCGCAGCGTCGTCTCCTGCCTTTTCCAGTTCGCCAAAGATGCTTCGTGTGTCAATGGATCCGTTCGAAAAGGTGCGGGCGGCAGCATGCTGTGGCTTCTGCAAACCTAGCTTGAGAATGACAGTCAGAGTGCTCGCCTGCTCATCAGGAAAGACATCGCCCTCGCTATCCTTGGCATCGGTAGGGCTGCTCAGGTTGGCCATGCCTTGACTTGTGCCATTCTCGCGAACGGGTGACTTGGGGGCACGACCTCGATCTTCATCTCCGCGTGTCGCGTCGCCGTAACCGAAGTCATGCGCGGGCGCAAAGGGCGCAAAGCCTGGCACAGCACCGTTCATGGCGTAGCCGGCATCGTATGACCGCCGCTGAGAACCCGGCAGGCCAGCGGAAGCTGGACCCCGAAAGGCATCCACGGGCGGAGTAAATGCAGCAGCAGGAGGCTCCGGGCGCATCAGAGTCTTTGGACCCTCTGTCTGCGCTGCGGGCTCGCGCTGGTCCATTGGCATCACGAATTGCTCCCATCCATCCTGCCTCCGCAGACGATCCTTTCCATCGTCGCCAGTCTTGATCTCGATGGTTTCTGATCTGAGACAAACAGCCTTGAGAAGATTTGGGTCTGCCGATAGCTGTTTGATTCGATTGAAGTTCGAAATCACATCCAAGAAGACGAAGCCTTGCGAGTCCATGTTCTTGCGCAGGTACATGTCTTTGAGCAAATTGTCAATCGAGAAATAGTACTCAAGCTGAGTGCTGACCATTTCGAAAAGATATTGCTGCTCGGCGACTTGCGCATAGGGGATCGCGCTCATAGGCATGCCAGAGTAGTCGTACATTCCAGGATAGTAGGTCTGCACTGGAGGAATTCCAACCGCCGGACCGTAGCCGAAGCGACCGCCGTAAGCCTGGTCGATGGGGATGGACTGTGAGCGAGGGTTGCCACGCCAGCTTCCACGGCCAGGCTGGGCGAACCCGAAGTTGCCGCGTGGTGATTGGAAGGCAGAAGGAGAGTGAGGAGCACCATAAGGACCGGTGAACTCGGCGTGGCCGTTGGTGAACGCCTGACTGGATTGATGGCCATTGGCGAACTCACGCGAGCCACCACGACCTCGACCGCCACGCTTGCTGCCACGCGGGGCACCTGTCCATTCTTTGCCATTGTAGCTTTCAAAGTTGCGGTCCTTCTTGCTATCCGACGGCACTCTTCGTACAGGGGCCTCGCGGCTTGCATCCGCGCCCTCACGCACATCCTTGACGCCCGCATCTTTCGATGGTCGTGGGATGGGTTCCGGTGCCTTCACATCCTCTGAGGTGGCGAGCTTCGCAGGCGAGCTCGTGCGTTGAGATTGAGTGACACCCTTAGCAGAAACGTCCTCCAAGGCAGGATTCGCTGACGTCTTCGCCTGACTCTGACCTCGAACCTGGCTACCTGCTCGGGAGCCGCTTGCTGTACCTTTGCGACTTGGTTTTGCTGGTGGCGGCATTGCTTCACGATCGATGTCAGAGCGTCCGCGAGAGGTGGCGCCAGCGTTGTCGGCATCACTTGGTGACGACTCTTTCTTGGTGGCAGCACGATCACCGCCTTTGGCTCCGTTAGGACCGCCACGAGCACCTCCACGCCCACGTGTGGAAGTGCCACCACGGCCACCTCGATCGCCACCCGAGCCGCGAGGTGGTCGGTTCATCTCTTCTGTCGCCCAAACGATTGTAGGTGTGACAGGAATCTGGGTCCACTTCGTCTTTTCGCGTGGCTTGGCATTTGATTCGCCTTCAGCCTCACTTGTCTTCTCCTTCTCAGCAATATCTTTGCGTTCCTTGTCTTCCACTCGCTCTGCCTTGTCGGGCGTAGGCCACGAGGTCTCGTCGTTGACGGAAGGAGGGACAGCATGGAGGTTTGGCAGGCTTTGATGCTCGCGTTGCGCCTTTGCGGGTGGGGGCGTTGCGTCGTTGCGACTGGATTCTGTAGAGAGCTTTGAGCCCTGACGAGCATGAGATCTTTCTTCAAAACGCTTACCTTGAGGAGCACTGGGCTTCTTGGTGTCGCTGCTACTTTCGGCGTCCCGTGGGAGGCCCGTGATCGAGTTCGCCTTCTTTCTCGAATCTGCTCGGGGTCGCTGGTTTTCCTTCATCGCTGGTGCGGGGACGGCAGGTGGGGCTGGCTTCGGTGCTTGAGGCACTGCGACAGGGACTGGCTTGGCTGCCTCGACTCGTTTGATGGCCCACGGATTGACCGATGGCGGTGCTGCCTCGGTATACACCACAGGCTTTGGCTCAGGCTTAGGCGCTTCTGGCTCTTTGGACGCCTTGTCGCCCTTCTTGCCCTTTCGGGCGGCACGATCAATGCTCTTGCCGTCCTTGTCGTGATCTTGACGCTCCTTGCGTGCAGCAATCCAAGAGGGTTCTGAGTTCTGTGCAGAATTGTCCGACTTGGTATCCCATGTGGTCTCTGACGAGCCATTGGTCTGTGGTGCCGAGGAGGAGTCCTCACTGGCGGTGGCAGTATTTGGGGTAGCCACGAGATCTGGCGATGGCGCCCCGGAAGTACCGTTGGCCAACCTGGCATCAGTCTTGGTGCCCTCTGCCGCATCGTCTTTTGTTGGTGCAGGCTTGGACTGTTCCTGCGCAGATTTGCGAGCATCTGATTTCTCGCCGGCGGTCGACTCCACATCATCAGCCCAATTGCCATTCGGACCCAGCTCTGAAAATGTGCCTGTGGCTGGCGTTGCCGTGCCAGATGTGACCTTGCTCGATGGAGCTTGTGACGTCGCCGTCGAGGTCTTGCCCCTTGCCGCCTGGGCGTATGAGAAGCCACTTGGGCTCGATGTTGAGGCAGCCATTGCGAGTGATGCAATGCTGCTCCGTGAGATAGCTTGGGTAGCTCTGCCTGACTTGCGGCCGGCACAGCGCCTTCAAACAGGTGTGCCCAGTTGGGCTAATTCCAAAGATTGACCAGCAGCCGCTGCTGCGCCTGGGAGACCTCTCGCTCAACGAGAAAGAGCCTGCCGCTTCCGCCGCACGCGATCACACCCAACGTACGAGGTCGGGATTCGGGATGGGGTCTGGCTGCTTCTCACTCCGAACGTGTTGCGAAGGTCTGTAATGTGTCGATGAACGGGAATGGATGCGAGAGGCACGTTGTCCAGCGGGTGGAATGAAATGTGCTGCGTTGCTCGTGTCGCCGTGAAGGGGTCGTCGGATCGGAGATGGCAGGGAAGGGTGCTAGCAAGCGGAGCAAGCAATTGACAAGCACGTGTCTAGTCGAACATTGATGATCAGCAGCTGCGGCAGGCTCGCGGCGACGATGAAGCAACGATGGTGCGACCGCGAGTGACGGAGCAGGTGCGATGGAGGGAAATCGAACTGACTTACCCGGACGATTAAGCTTTGCTCTGCACAGAACCTGGCACTGGGCGAAAAAAGATGATGTGACGTCTGGGCCCAGAGGTCGGCGACGATGGCGGTTTGGTGGAAGATGGCGGGACCACGTCGTCAGTCGGGCGGTGCTGCTGCCGGCGATGGGCGCGGAGTGGTGGGCAAAGGCGAGCAGCGGGCGTGCGGTGGTGCAGGCGGTGGTGATGCGGATATCGCTGGAGAAAGAAATTGTGCCACGGCCGGCGGAGCGCAAGTGGCCCGGGCGTGCACGTGCGACACGTTTCTGGCGTCGAGTCGTCCGCGGGCGGGTCAGCGACGGACGGCGCAGGCGCGGCGGGTGCTGCAGGAGCGGCGGCGAGAGGGGAGGGGGTTTGCGGCAATATCAGCAAAAGGACTGCGTGTGTGCGAGAGGTGAGAGCAGGTGGAGTTGGTACCGTGAAAACACCACAGCAAGCAAGCCAGCCAGCCAGCAAGCAAGCATCGTCGGCACGGCCGGGAATACATGACGCTACAGAGCTCACCCTCGACACGACTCGACTCCCTTGCCCACAGCTTCGTCTTCTGCTGCTGCTGCTGCTGCCGCTGCTTCTGCTCGCCGTGTCCCGCCGTACCTCGTCCACCGCGGTGCCTCAATCGAGCCTAGAGCCGAGTCTGTTCCTGTCGCGTCGCTCCTCCTCCCCTCCGCTCCCCTCCCCCACCAGAGCAGCCTCTACACGCTGCACGCGATCAGCACCGCGAGTGTCAGTGCGCCTGGTCGCTTGCATCCTGCACCGCTGCCCTCAGCTGCGGCATTCCATGTCGAATGAAGTGAGGAGACTTGCTCCACTCTCGCGTGCATTGCATGCATCGGCGAGCACAGCAGCACCCTACTCCTCTTCCTCTCCTCTCCCTCCGAGCCGCCGTTAAGCGCCCTTCCGCTGCTCGCGTCTAGTACGCACCTCCATCTCTCCCATCTCTCGCCAGGACCTACCTCACCCTTCAGCTCACTGGACATGGAAGGCGTTGAAACGGTGCCAAGTGGAACGACAAGCCATTAACCTAGACTACGATCTACTGCTCATTTCTAAGCCCTACTTGCAGCATCACCGCCGTAGAGCTGCGTCGCCTCCTCATCCTGGCGGAACAGCTCCAGCAACATCTCTCGCTCGCGCCCCAGGCCACGAGCAAGCGCTTCTGCAATATCGGCCATCCTCACTTTCTCCTCCCTGATGCCCTTGAGCGCTTCCTCCAGATCCTGCTGCACTTCATCCGCCGTTCCCTCGTCGATTTCGAGCTTCCCAAGCTGCGTGGCGCGTTTCTCGCCCTCCTCGGCACGCTTTCGCCATCTGTCCCGCGACTCACGATTCTGCTTAAATTTGTCCACGTTGGCTTGTGCAATGTCGCCGTATTCCATCTCGATATTCGACACGTACGCGTGCATTGCGCTATTGGTGAGCGCCCCATTTGGCACAAATGTGCTTCTGGCGTGCGGGTCGACGGGCCACATCAGAATCGAGGGCCCGAACCCCCGCTGCAGCATCAGTGAAAGCAAGGAATCGAAGCGGCGCGAGGAGCCTTCCCAAAACCAGAGCAACTTCCGCAAATTCTTGTAATGTTCGGTAAGATCTCCATTGTTATTGTCGAATCCACATATCTGTGCTCTGGCAAAGGCCACCTTGGGAGATCACCCAGGCCGCAAGTAGCGCACGACGACAATTGCCTCATCGGGCAGAGCTGTCAAGCAATCAGGTATCCAGTGTCGATCCCGTGCCCAATAAGACTCATCGAGCGATGAGCCTGATGCCTTCAATGTGGTATCCATTTGCTCCCGCATTGAGCTGATACACGCTTCATGGGTCTGCATCGTGAAACTAACATCATGTTAGTCTCCACCGTGCTTTCCTAAGAGATTAGGGGTCGACTTACGCGCCATACAAGTATGAGTCTTCATACTCAGGTTTCTCATTTCCATGCACAAATTCGTCATAAAACTCGAAGACACACAAATTGAAGAAATGCTGATCCTGTAGAAACATTTGCTCAAGTCGCTGCGATGGTGCACCAGTAGCTATCGGGTGATCCATCTTAGCAAGGTGAATGTTGTTGAATCTCGCAACATCATACCCTTTCCCGAAGTGCTTCGTTGGCAGGTTACTCCGCCACAAGACGACACCCGAAGCTGCTGGCAATCCCGCCGTCCAAGGATACAACTTTCCCAAAGAAGTCCCAGAAGCTTGAAGCACAATCTGCATTGCGCGGAGGACTCTCCACATGGGAATGCTCATGTAGTGCATAACACGGTCTGAATCTTGTTTAAGGAGCGCAAGCTGTGTGTTCCTGTAGATGTCAACGTCCGGCCTTCGCAGTTTGAGTGCTTCTTCCCTGGACAGAGTGTTGAGACCACTCTTGGCTGCGGCAGTCAGAAGCGTCTCTCGCAGCCGCTCCGGCCAAGTCATAAAATAGCTAACGAGACCATCAGTGGCTTGGTATCCTTCGTAAACCCTCGTCTCTCCATCCTTGATTTCGCAGAACCAGACTTGAGCATTTTCGAAAAGTTCTCGTCCTGCTCCTATGCTGTACAAGCAGACTACAATCCACTCAGAAGAAAGATGCGGGTCGTCGCATCATCCGGGCAACAACAACGACTGCGTGACGCTGGACTCTCGGTATACCTGTATAAAGTGTTCCCTGAAATCCGTGATATCGAAAACGACGCATTCGGACCCAGCTTCTTGGGCTTGCAGAGTCTGGACAGTGTCGCACGTTCCTCCTTGGCCTGGCTTGCCAAACTTGGTACATCCGGTAATGTTACCAGCAATCCAGTGCTTGCTGTTGTGTGCCGCCTCCTGTCCGCAGAGGACACAGAAAGACTTGCCACATGCTCCATTGCGACAAAACACCGAATTGCACCCTTCGGACAGCATGTACTTGCTCCGGCAGCCAGGACAGTATTGGAAGTCTTTTCCAGCCTCCAGGCCAGCGAAAGCATCCTCGCCACCGGTGGGTTCTGAGCTGGTAGGAACACATTCGTGTAGTCTTTGACTGTATATCGGAAGTCCATTGCACTTCGGGCAGATTTTTCCAGAGCAAGTCTGGCACTTGGCCTGTGGCGAGCTCGAAAGAGAGGTCTTGCTGCCGACAAAGGCACCGCATCTAGCGACTCGACTATTCGTAGCAATTATCTTCTCGATTCTTGCAATATCCGCGTCTGAGGTGATCGCCGAACCATCAGCAGAGGCGGGATGTTGGCAGTAGAGTCGATCGTGACCAGGTGTCCTGTATTCGCTCTCTTTTGCTTCGAACCTTGTCACAAAGTCTCCGCCCAGGTGAGCATTCAGTACGGCTGCATAGTCGCGTGCTCTGAATGGAGGTTCTCCCTAGGACATGGGTCAATCAGCATTGGGCAAAGATTTTGTTAGCGACACTGTCTACGCATACCTCTGCCCAGCGGCACTCGTTCCATAGTCCTTCAGCGCGTAACGCTGCTTGAAATTTGGGCACCATTTCGCTGGAGAAGCAATCATTGCAAATCTTATCGTTGTCCTTGCCGATGAACACCCAATTGCCAGGTCCAACATCGTCGCAACAAACGCCGCACTCGATCGTCTCACTACTGTCTGCCATATTGACAACCTCCTTCGTAGGCAGTGTGTGTTGCGATGTCAACGACCCTCGGGTTTCATGTGGGATGACTTACCAATTTTGGAAAATGAGGTTCAGACAAAGCACGCTACGGCTGTATCAACGTCGACGCTTTAGGCTAGAAGACTTCAGCAGATTCTTTGTGTTTACCTTTCACATCCGTCTGTCGCGAACCAAGTTCCGGCCGAGTCAGAGCATAGCGAACATAGCGAGGAGGCCTAGCAGCAGCAGTAGGTCATTTGGTCAATACCTCAGACTCACGCTGTTCATCTTCATCGTTTCACAGTGCGGCGACGCTTGCGTCCTTGAACGATCGTGAGGACGCCGAATGTACTGCATGTGGCGGTATGTTCGCCAGATATCCTTCGAGATAGGAGTGCGTCCATTGGTGACGCAGTAGGTTCAATAATCGTTCTAAATATGCATGCGCTGCTCTACATTGCTTCATCAGTAATGGCGCTCTAGCCACGACAAGAAGCTCGCTTTTGCCACGACTCAGCTTTGAATCCTGTTCAGTGTGCGCCAGACGCCACGCTCATCCTGACAACCGCGACTCGGCCACTGCAATACTGGCTTTCTTCCATCACTCACTCCTTCATTTCGCCAATTTTGCTGAGTCCTTTCAATGACCCGAGGCTCAATGCAAGGCCTTGCGACCTGCTGCGTATCCGCATGAAACCTGTCACAGGACCGTTCTCGCCTTCTTTCTCCACGCTGAGATTAGCGAGAGCATCCTCCCCTGTTTTGCAAGTTAGCTAGTACCCCAATGGTGGGATTGAAAGACGACCACTTACCAAAAACGCTTCGAGCATATAGATTGGCGCTCAAGAATTGGCATTCGCCCTCCAAGCTTGCTTCGGGCGTCAGGCAGCTCATATTTGTCACCTTCATCAGTCGCTGCAAGAATTCTCTCAGGCCTGCCCCCGATGGCATCTTTGTGTTGATGTTGACCTTGTTTTCCCATTCAAACTCGGTCCACATCGTTCTGAATTGGGTCTCAGTGCACGATGCCGGCTGTATGTAATCCATGATATCCACATGCACGTCATTCAGGATGACAACGTTCGATTCGGTCGACGAGTGTCCATCATATACCACGTTGCCAAAGATTACGCCGGTGTCTGTTGATGAGACCTTTATGGTCGCCTGCACATTGAGGAAGTCGAGTCCTGGCAAGTTCTGAGTCGTAGGTCTCTCAACGACTTTGAGGTCGCCCAGTGTAGCGAACTCGACGGAGAGATTTTGTAATGTCTCGCGCGTCTGGTTGACGAGTAGCACATCGAGGATGATATCAAACTGATGGACTTGCACATATGCCTCCGCATAAACAGGATCCGAGAAACCAGTCAATTGTACGACTCGGCTGAGCTTCGAAGTGAGATCTTCGGTGGTCGCATCGCCGCCGGTGGCTTTTTCTAGATCAATTTCCGCTTCATCGGCGTTGTCGACGGCATTCTTCGGTTTTAGTTGCCGGATGGATACTAGATCGTCGACCTGGATCGCGTTCTTTGCCTGGAGAAGGGCTTCTTTCGCAGCTCGCTTCTTCTCCTCAACCTGCACCATCGACTTGAAGGCCTGCCTCGTGTCGTCGAGGAACGCGACCTCGAGGTCCTTCTTTTGTTGGAACTCCGCGAGTGATCGCACGCAGGCCATTATTCGGTCCACGGAGTCCTCATCAATTGGTGCCTTCACAAATTGCGACTGTCCCGCGCGGATGATCGAGATCATGATCAGCATGGCTTCGGCGCGGAGGGCGTTTGTTCGCGCTGCGTCATTAGAGATCTCTGAATGTCGCATCACAAGCTTCGTCAACGTGGAAGACAGCACTGTAGCCAGGAAGTAATCCCCATCGAGGATGAGTTGGCGGAGAGGTGGTTTCTGCGCAGCCTTGACAGCGTCCAACTTGGCTTTGGCGGATGCATCACTCGTGAGCGCACTCTCTGTGGCATATGTGCCATCTGCGAGCACTTTCCTTGAGCCGCTTGGTTGCGCAGGTCTGACATCGCCATTCGTTTGTCCATTGACTTCTGCGTCGCCATCTGGTTGCTCCTCCAGCAGTCGCTGCTCGGACGCAACGATAGGGATCTCGCCAAGGCTGGCCCGAATGCGCTTCCACGCATCTCTAATGTCTTTTTCCTCCAGAGAGTACTCTCCGATGATCCACAGACTGCCTCGATAGACTTTGCCAGCACGCACTTCACTGAGCGTCGAAACCAGTCTTTCGACTATTGAGCTGCGCATGTTCGGGAATCGTTCCACAACCTCCTTGACGAAAGAGATGACATCTACGGCTGACGCGTTGTTGAAGTCGGAGATGAAATCCATGAGCAAGCCGACAACACTCTGTGCAATCTCCGAGAACTTGATGGCGCATTGATGTATCGAATGAATCAAAAGCGATCGGTATTCGTTGTTCTTTTCGTACTGCTCGTCCACGGTCTTGGTCAGCTCCTTCTTGAGTAACAATACGACCTCTTCCACGTTTTTGCTAGACACCATGTCCATGGCCAGATCCAGAGCCTTTTTGCGCACGTCCAAGTCGGGGCTCGAAAGTACGCGCAATATCTCCATGACCAGGTCGTCCAAAATGCCCTCGTTGGCCTTGCGTAAGGCATTGACCTTTTCGAGAACGATAAGTTTGACATTGTTGTCCGACTCCTTGATGGCAAGCTCAATAAACTTGGACGCCGCAGCCTTCACAGCTACGGGGTTTGTGGTGAGAGCTGTGAGCGACGAAGCAGCTTCGTAGACCACAGTTGATTCCTTTGCTTCGAGAAGATCGAAGATGAGTCGAAGGTATCGCGCCTTATTTCCCTGGTTCAACACTGCATCTTTCCGAATGAACTCGAGCTCCACGAGCTGCAGCAGTTCGCTGGAGTTGGGAATTCCCTCAAAGACACCACTCAAGTATTCCAGAGCCTTTTCGTGGCTGATGCTAAGAAGGGCGGCGAAGGCATTGCGTTTGCAAGTGTTGTCGCTCTCGGACTCGAGGAAGTTCTGGATGAGCTCGGGAGCATCGGGCATGAGGTGTTCGGAGTGCTGGAAGATGGACGCAATGGCGAAGACGGCATTTTTGCGCACATAGGAGTGGCGGTGTTCGAGACAGGCGCGCGCAGGTGCTAGGAGTGGCTCGATGAGCTCGGCTTCGCGCAGCTTGCACAGGAAGCGGAGTGTGTTGCCGCGGATGTACTCGTTCGGGTGTTGAAGGTCCATTCGGATGCCATTGCTGGGAATTCGTTAGCCGCTGGATCCGCAAGACGCTTGCCTCACATCGTTCTGCCATACCAAACCAAAATCATTTCCTGCTTCAGCTTGCCATTGGAGTCCAGCTTGGGACAGATCTCGTAGTATAGGTACAGCAGCTTTTTGAGCGCCTTATTCTTGCTAGGCATAACGAAGCGGATGATGTGCATCAGCAGACCTGGCATGGGATCACCATTGAGCATGACGGTCAGGATGCGCCGCATCGTCTCCTGCTTGCTCTCATCGGTGCCCTTCTCCAGCTGGTTCTTGAGGTCCTGCTGCGATGGGAGATCGGCGAGGTTGTCCTGGTGCACCAGGCTGTACGAGTTCTCGAGGAATGTCGCCATGGTGGGCTGCGGGTGTGATTATGGAGAGGGCGAGCAGCGATGGGCGTATAGCGGGCGAGTGCTCTCGCAGACCGCACTTCTCAGCCAGCCCCTCCGTGCTTGTGCCAGCACTGCCGACGTTTCCTGCACGCCGGAGCTTCCCAGGTGATGATGTGCGCGGCCAGGCGGAAGGTGGAGGTGACGGCAGGGAGATTCGTTAAGCAGCGAGGTACCTGTGTAGGTCGTGGCTAATCTATGTCGTTGCCAGGAGTGTGCTACGTTTCCTCACAGCCAGACCCTAGGATTTCCTGGTCGCGCCAAGGGATGAGCAGCCCGCGACGTCTGCAAACAACCGCCGCACCACCACCCGCTCCGCACCACCTCCACCACTGCTTCTCCAAGCACAGCAACGCACGATGCCGGAGGCCGCTGGAGAACCTTTCTACGTGCGCTACTAGTAAGTTTGCCGCGACGAGGATGTGCTGAGGGCCTCACCAGAGGCATTCCCGCTACACCATTTCTTGATCAAACCTTAGCAGGTGCATATCGCGCTGACACGTTGACAGCTCAGGCCACTCTGGTCGCTTCGGGCACGAATTCCTAGGTATGCAAAGTACTTTCAGGCACAGGCACACCGGCTGACGTGGAGTCAGAGTTCGACTTTCGAGTGGTCGGCGACGGTCGATCGGCAATTGCACGATATGCCAACAACTCGAACTACCGCAACGACTCCCTGATCCGCAAAGAAAGTACGTATGAGTCTTGCGGCTCCTGCAGTCAATGTTTCCAATGGCGTTGACGTATTGCAGTGTGCGTGAGCGCCCTCATGGTCCAAGAGATCAAGCGCATCATTAAGGACAGCGAAATTATGAAGTGAGGGCGTGCTAGTGCGATTATTTTCAGCGCGCAGGATACTGACTCCATACAGGGAAGATGATACGAAATGGCCACAGAAGAATAAGGACGGAAGACAGGAGCTCGAAATTCGTATGGGTGGCGAGCACATCTCCTTCGAGGTTAGTCAACTGTGTTCGCCAATGCCTTGCCAGTCTAACATCGACCAGACCGCAAAGATTGGCTCCCTTGTGGACGTCAATGAGTCGGAAGATCCAGAGGGACTTCGCGTCTTCTACTACTTGGTACAAGATCTGAAAGCACTGGTCTTCTCTCTGATCTCTTTGCACTTCAAGGTAAGCATGATTGAACCAACTGATCGCAGTATCTCATGCTTATGGCAAAACAGATCAAACCCATCTAGACAAGCAGACAAGCAAAATCCTTCCAGGCAATGGAAATTGTGTACTGCCACGTATCCACGCCTCCCATCATTCAACACTAGTCCTTTCGACTGCTCGATGCACTTATCAAGAAGAAGGACAAAACCGGCATAAGGTCGACGATGATTGCAAGACCCAGAGAACATCAGAACTCGCACCTTGCGCACTCCTGATCAGATGGACCCTCGGCGGAGGAGAGAGGATTGACTCAATCATGGTATGTGGCGGCATAGTGTGATATCGTGTATATCCACGAGAACACGAAAACGCCGATCGATGAGTACGTCTAATGAGTGGCGGAATAATAGCCGGTAACGAAGGCATTTGTTACCCTACAAACTTTTGGCTATAGCACGACGACTGGTTCAATCATGACCAAGCATTTCTGATGAGATATTATCGGGAGAAAAGTTCAATGCTGTGCCACATTGACTTTCACATGGCTGCAATGAGGGTCCAACGCACGGACATGCGGCAGTCTCCGCCTCGGGAATCGGGACTAAACCTCAGCTGATACCGATGACATCGCGACATCGCACGCATCAGTCGTTAAGCCGACGACGACGACAATACCATTGACGACCATCTCCTGTAACTCTTCTCTTCTTGCTTGTTTAAATTACTCTCCCTCGTAATCGCATTGTGGTCATGCATTGTGCATCGTAATTCGACCCTCTGCACACCCATCCTCCGCGACAGTGTCACGCGAGTGGAGCACCCAACGATGCCCACTCCAAGTGACGACCACATCCCGCCGACAGTCGATGCCATTGTCACCGATACCGATATCGCGAGACACGGATGTCCGCCTGAGGACCGACGAGAACAGCTTGCGCCGCGCGAAGAGCAGCGAGAATCGCCGAGTCCGTCCGCTCGTGCGGACAGAGGCAGCGGAGGCGAGCACCCGGCAGTTGATTCGATGCCCGTTCCTTCTCCCGAGGATACACAGAGCAATGAGACAGTAGAGCCACCGGATGTGCCCAGACGGCCTTCAAAGGCTGAGCTGAACGCAGACGCCTCTGTGGCGGCCGAGCCGTCGAGTCCAACTGTTGGATCACTGTCGCCGCCTTCTGACAGTGACTACAAAGCGACACAGCTGGCACAATCTCTATCGAACACTGTGATTTCGCCCGAGCAAGATGATACCCAACTGCCACTCTATCTACATTACCCTGAGCTCGACTGGCATCGACAGACCTCACCAAGCTCTACAACCTCCTTCTTGCGACCAGGAAGCAAATTCAGGGGGACTCAACAATCAGACCGCCAGGTTTATGATGTACAAGTAGAACTCAAAGACGTTGACCTTGCCGAGTCCACGCTCTGTGGATATCTGCGCATCCAAGGTAGATATCTGAAGCCGTTGCCGTCTTGTCCCGATGCTGACCATCACCAGGACTGACCGATGATCATCCCACACTGACCACTTTCTTCGAAGGCGAGATCATTGGGCCCAAATACCTCTTCCGCACATCCCATCCGTCTTGGGGTAGCTCCGAAAAGGTCGACCTGCAGCATTGGGCGCGATTTCCAGCCTGGCGACCTCTGGCGAAGGCAGCTAAACAGAATCCTGCATTCACGCTGAGCAGAAGTTTCGATCGCGAACACATGTTCATGCGGTGGAAGGAATACTTCCTGGTGCCCGACCACAGGGTCAAAACCATCACGGGCGCCAGTTTTGAAGGGTTCTATTACATATGTTTCAACCAAGCTAGCGGAGCAGTCAGCGGAATATATTTTCATGCAAAGAGCGAGAAATATCAACAATTGGAGCTAAGTCACGTGGAAGACAGAGGCTGTTTGAGCGCGGTCGAGTTTCGATAGCCACAGCTGCACGCGCACGAGGAGTGAGCTCGCGAGAGATCGAGCTTTCATGCGATCACTGAGTAGTTGTGAAGACGAGGCGTTTGACATTCGTTTGATAGCGTTCGGGCGTACTAGGGAACATGGACTGGGCGGCAACCCGGGCACTCGCGTAGCACAGCATGCGTAGAAATGGGAATGGCAGAGCCAGGAGGCTCATTGAGCTTTGTACAACTTGCGCAACGCGAACAGACATGTCCAGCGCTTTCGATCTTCAATGCGCGGATAGTGAGATTGCACGTGAGGGCCTGGCCAGACTTTCTACGCGGAACGCGTTCCGGATTCGAACCGAGAATTTCACCCTGTCCAGTGCTCTGCTACCTCATAGCATCTCGCTCATCCGCCGCGCTCGTCGACGAAGTTGTTCTCCAACCACCGTAGCCGCTTTCGCTATGACTCGCCCGCGACCGGGCTACGAGTAACAGCGTCTTGCATTTCATGCAGTCGAGGCAGATTCACGACCTCTCCTTCCAGCCGGGACAATCCCGGCATAAGTCCAGCCGGCGGGGAAGGCTACGACGACCAGTCAGCACGGCCAGTGGCTGTGCACAGCATCGATGAATGAGAGTATAAGTCTCAGGGGCTTTCTGTGACGCATGCGCTCGTATCGCTAGCAATGCTACACAGACAACTACAGGTTCTGACCGCTGCCAACTCGGCTCTTCAACGGAAATCAAGATCATCCTTGAGAACAGCACTGTTCAATGCCGAAAAGCTGCTACCGTCACCTTTTCGAGGCCTGATCCGGCGCTCTGCCAGTCGTACCGTAAGCTCCAGGATCTAATCTTCTCAGCCGGCACCCTCATACAGTTCAAGGTCGGAGCAGCAGAGGAGAACTTGAAGCTCTTCCAGAGCTGATTCAACTACTCAGAACGGCCGCGATCCGAGAGTCTCCCCAGCCCCGTGATCTGATGCACTCACCGCCTGCGCTATACAGCATCCATTGCACCAGGTCACGGTGTACAAGACGTACCTGGCGAGCGTCCACGCTCCACCCCTATCGATGCGGACCTCCGGGCTAGTCCACATCGGCGAGCGCATTCTTGAAAAGCCGTCCGAGCCTTATTCGTAGGGCCGGCTTGACTAGTCTTCAGTACCGCAGCGGCGCACGTATTGCCTACAGGTCAACAATGCTTCGTGAAGCTTGCCATCGATCCACAGAGCCATCGTATTCCCAATTTTAGTGATTACTGAGGGTATTGAGGGGCACTGTAGGTCTTTGATGGCCCCTGGCACGGCCATCAACCTGGTCAGTATATGACTGCTCTGCCTGCGTCGCTGTCAACCGTCCGCATCCTTTCCTTCATCCGCTCTTTTGCCCTGCTAAGCATCTTTCGTTGACAGTCTTTGCATATTTCGTCTCTCATTAATTGCTAACTTTTCCTCGATTCGATGACGCGATTTGTCGGAGCTGCAGCTTTTGCTGCAGCTGCTTCAGCAGCGGCCTTGCGAAGGGGCGATATGAACGGGTGCGGCTTCCACATCAAATCATCGGGCGGCCTCGATTGTACTATGGGCCAGTTCGAGGATGGTCAGAACAGACTCAACGGTTCCTACCCAGTGGCAACGTACTACTTCTCTAATGGAGGAATCACGGACGGAAACGGACGCCCTTGCATCGTGACCACCACAAACGATGCCACGTAAGTCTTCACAAGAGGATGCGATCAGAGGGTAAGGCCACTAACATCCTTCGGACCCCAGTCACCAGTTCCAATGCGATGAGAACTCCCCTGGCGGCCCAACTCGTGGCTTCACGATCTCCAACGACCGCAAGATTGCGTTCAACGGTAACAGCCAGTTCTTCGCATGTAGATACATCGACGAGTACAACGTTTACACGGACAAACTCAAGGGCCAGGACAAGTGCTTGCCTGTCGAGCTCAGCGCCGACAACGATTGTGCCGCTGGTTCTTCTGGTCCAGGGCCTTCGCCCAGCTCGCCCAGCGGCTATGGGTCTCATGCGTCCGTTCCGCCATACCCCAACACCACCCCAACTAAGCCGAATGGTGTTCCTGGAACTGGCACTGCACCAAGCTATTCCAAGACCTCTCCAGCAAGCCCAGTCGGCGAGACACCAGGCGTGCCTGGCAATGGCCAGCCGCCTTCTTACGGCGGTGAGAAGCCATCTCCATCGGCTCCGTCGTCTCCAAACTCGCCTCCAAGCTACGATCAACCTCCTTCCGGCGAGCAGCCCAAGCCTTCTACTCCGTCTTCGCCCAACTCTCCTCCTAGCTATGGGCAGCCTCCTTCCGGCGAGCAGCCAATGCAATCTGCTCCGTCTTCGCCAAACCCGCCTCCAAGCTACGGCAGTGAGAAGCCATCTCCATCGACTCCGTCGTCTCCAAACTCGCCTCCAAGCTACGGAAAACCCCCAGGAGAAACCCCAAGCGGTCCAGGCAACGGCCAGCCGCCGGCGTCTGGCAAGCCACCCGGAAATGGACAACCTCCTGCTTATGGAGTTCCACCTGCTCCCAGCACTCCCGTCACTTCAAGCCCAGTTGTGCCGACCGATGTTACTGTCACAGTGACAACTACGCTCTACACCAGCGATTGCCACGAAGTATGCAGCGAGACTCAGTCGCTCCCCAACCAGCCGACTGTACCAACGCACTCTCTGGGAACACCTCAATCCTACGTTCCAGGACCAACACACTCTGTTGGAACTCCCAAGTCCATCATTCCTGGCCCATCCCAATCTTTGGGAACTCCTCAGTCCTACGTCCCGGGACCAACACACTCTATTGGAACTCCTCAATCCCAGATCCCACCAGCGACGTACTCTTCTGGAACCCCCAAGCCAAGCATCCCGGTTGAGAGCTCGCCAGTGCATTCCGCTTCGTCAAGTGCATCGACCACTACCAGCATTCCAGCCCCTCCACCATATGCCCAAAAGAGCTCTTCCTCTTCTTCTACCGGTACCACTCCAAACTCGCCAAACCAGCCAAGCGGGACTACCTGCACTGAAACCACTACGACGCCTGGCAGCCCCGTTGAGACCGCTAGCACTGTGACCAGTGATGTTCCATCTCAATCAGCATCATGCCCAGCTCCCGGAAGCACGGACAGCATGGGCCGCTACAGTTGCAACCCTGCCCATCAATACCCAGCTGGTCAGACTTGCCAGCTGGAGAAGGGTTGCTACTACCTCACGACATCATCCTCCACCTCTTCCACCCCGGGCGCCACCGTTTCCACCGCTTCGGCTTCCACGCCGCCAACTTACGGGACCACCGAGTCTACGTCCAGCGTGACGAAGCCAGCTGCAAGCACTTCGGTCGTCAAGTCTACAGTCGTCGTCACGCCATCTACATCCGTCGTCAAGTCCACAGTTGTTGTCACGGCTTCTAGCTCTGCCTCGTCCACTCCTGGCTCTTCAACCTCTGCCTCGTCCACCTCGACCACACCTGCATCGCCTACTTCCTCGACCCCAGGATCATGCGGAACAACGCTCGAGGGATCCTACCAGGCTCCAAAGCTCATCGCCTGGGTTAGCGAAGACCATCCGGCAACTTCTTATGGAAGCAAGCAGAATGCTACCATCAACGACGAGTGCTCTTCTGTCTTCAACTTCGACATCCCAGCTGATTACAAGGGCAAGCAATGCAGCGTTGTTTTCCTGTTCCCCGAGGAGGACGAATCGAAGTGGTCGTGGAACGAACAGGGTAGCATTGAGTTCAACAAGCTCAGCGGCGCTGTCAACGGCCAGACTACCTATGACACTTGCCCATCCAAGGAGCAGTGCCTCGGAACCATTACTCCTAAGCCTGGAAAGAGCTACGTCGTCAGCACCGCTCCTTGCCAGGCCGGCGAGACTGTTACGATTGAGACGAGCAGCAAGGATGGCCTTGGCTTGGAGTTCTGCGAAGATGCCAACAAGCCACCAGTTGGTGTGTACATCACGGCTTGCTAAGCGCAGCCTCTTCCATACGAATAGACGAGCAGAAATCTCTTGATTAGATGATGCTTTCGGCGACGCTCATTGAGAGAACTTGTTGTAGATAGGATTAGAGATCGTGGTACAGATCGGTAATGTATTGAGAGAACTCGCTCCATTAGGAGATGCGATACTTGCCCATATCACGTTCCCAAATCAGGAAATGCGACTTTTCCTAACTCGCTCTCGATACTTGAGAGTCGAGAAGGGCGCGCGAGGATCTAGACCGGTCGGATTTCGCAAGGACCGAGCCGACGTTGCTTCTTGTTCTTTGGCAGGCCGACTATGTCCGAACGTGGTCTCGTATCATTGCATGCATTTGAGATTCCGCCGCCATCCTACAGCCCAGCGAAGACTGCGCTCTCGCACAGGCGTGGCAAGTGGTGCAGGTGCACGGCGAGGAAGCGAGAAGGCGTGGCGTCGCTAGTGCTCATCCGCGGAGGCAATCGCGACGGCTCCCGAGGACGGTGGGCGTCGATTCAATACACGGTGCGATGCTGCAGTGGAGCAGGTCTGGAAGGCGGTGAGTTGTGGGCTGCGCAGGGGAGATGTCGAGGTGAGGTCGGAACAGCGAAAGGCAAGACTGCTCATCGTCACCTCGGGCCAAGGAATCCGCTGGCCGCGTTGCCATTCGGCGCTGCTGTGCACCGCTGCGGGGCCGGAGGAGGGTCGACGCCGATCACTGCAGCATGAGTCTGTCCAGCAATATATATGCCTTCACGTGGTGCGCAGCGCGGAAACGAAGTCGCGCTCTGCTTCCTCCGCCGCAATTCCACGAGCTCCCGCCAACACCACGCGGTAGCACAAAAGCAGCCACGGCTCGAATTCCGGCTCTGCTGGAGCGGAACCACGAAGCATGCGAATTCCTCGCTCCGAGTAGCGTCCAGGCCGTTCTTTGACATCTCCCAGCAGCAGCAGAAGCGGCCAGCTCCGCGCCCAAGTCTCGACACGCGACACTCCCGTCACGCTGGTCAGCACTGGCGGCAATGCCTTGACTGCCATCAGCCTACTGCCAAGCGCCTTCCTGAATCTCCGGAGCAATTTCTCCCCCTCAACTCCAATGAGCGACAAGGTCAATTTCGTGCAGGCCAACTCCGACTATGATGAAGAGCAGATCAGAACCTCAACGCGCCTTGCGCAACAGCAAGCAACGGAGAACCCAAGCTTTGTCTTCGTCAACTTCGACTATGGAGACGATGAGAACCAAAAGAAGACTTCTCGGAAGCTCATCAGGAGCAAAGCCACGGCTTACTCCCACCGTGTTGCTCCCAGAGGCGCAATGAAAACCGAAGTCAATCTGCGACTGCTCAAGAGTACTAGCCAAGGTGGATCTTCGAGCTCGACATCAACACTGTCCTCTCTCGAAGCGAGTTCGGAACATTCAAGCGAAACGGACCGGATCACTACTAAGCGAGCAAGAGACAATTCAGACACGAGCGATATCGAGGATGGCGGCGTGCAAGCGAACATGAGACGGAAAAGGGCCACGCTTCCTATGAGGCGCGAGCCGTCTCCGACTGGCAGCGACCGTTCATTATCTCCTGCAAACTTCGAGATGTACCTCCCGGACCTGACCTCCATGGACGCGAGCATGCGGGACCCATTTCTGACGTATCCCGTGCGATATCGAAACTGGTACGGGAAGCTGATCAGCTACTGGTACAACGTGGTGCTGCCCCGCTCCACAAGAGTGATCAAAGCCTCGCCAATGGAGCTGCAATCGTACACCATCTGGTCTCGTAAGCAGGAGCTGAGTGAGCCTGTGTTATTTTACACCTCACTCTTCCTTGCCAGTGGAATCCCTGTAGCTGAAGGCCTCTTCCCAGTTCAGGCAGCACTGTGGCTCCGACACAAGACAGTACAAGCTATGCAAGAAGCCTTGGCAGATCCGGAGCGCGCAACATCCATTCCTGTCATTCTCGCTGTTGGGCGTATAGCACTACATGAGCACATTTACGGCAACCGTGAGCTTGCTCACACAATGCACCGGCCTGCACAATTGCGGTGGGTGATGAGCTAATGCTCTCGCACATATTTACCTTGACTGACAGTGCAACAGGATGATCAACATGCGCGGCGGTCTCGCGAATCTTGGGCTGCCAGCAACCACTATACAGCTGATTGTTTGGCTTGATGCACTAATGAGCGCCGAAACTGGGACGACGCCATATTTCGCGGAAGTTCCGAAACAAGTTGGCATCCATTCCTACACACCACAGGAAGCGATTCACGTCACCAACTTCTCATCACCACATCGAACTGCGCATCCCGGATATGATAACAAGGCAGCTTCTGTTTCGAAACGAAGGCGTCCCAAAACGTAGCGTCACTTTCGAACGTCCCGCACTAAAAGGCGGCTGGATTATCCCGTACTGCAACAACTCCATGTTGTACTCGGACTCCTGGGCAGCAAAAGGAGGAAGGCAAGCATTTCATGGAGAAGTCTTTTGGGCATGATGTTGGTCCGAGGCTGAACTGATGAGCGGTGACTACCCTTTGCTTCTGCAAAGCATCGCGCCGAGCTGCTGTCTCTCAGCGAGAAGTCTTGGGCCCTACCCCTTTCGGCAGAAAGAGGTGCCCGCAAGGCACACTTCTTGATTCTAATCCACGTTCGAGCGGACTCCGGCATGGCTGCGAATCAAGATCAGCTCATCACATCCGTGCCACAACCAGACTTAGTGGTACACGATTTTTTAAAACGCCAATGTTGGCGGCAAAGATAAATCTAGGCCAATGGGCAAAGCATCTATTCATAGCTTCAGCCATCCAGTCCCAAATTCTCCATCAGCGTGTCTATCTTCCCCAGCAAGATTTGATAATTCATAGCGTCCTGTGCGAACTCGTCACCTGCGATTTCTCCATCTAGCGTACGAATGACGACCTGCCCTTCCATGTTCTCTGCACTCTGTGCGGCCTGTACTGGCGTATGAACGTCGACACCTTCATCGATGTCGAGCTTTTCAATTTCCCCTCTCAAGTCATCCGCGGGCGTCTCGTCAAAGGTCTCATCGAAGCCCGTATCCTCAAAACGGAGGCGGAAACGTTCCGACAGATAGTATCGGATATCATCGATAAGCTCCACGGTATCTGTCTCCTCACGAGATTTGATTCGGTTCGCGGACTCTTGCACGAGCTCTTTGAATTCAGGTTCGTCAATGTACCGCTCCAGTCGGTATGCAATGTATCTCGCACCAAATTCTTCTAAACGGTGTACGCGAGTATCCCAACCTGCTCGTACCACATCGTAAATGTCCAGCAGATCTTCCGCTTCCGTTTCTCCCCTCGGATTGTCGGCCTCAACAACACTGGCGCCTGCACCTAGAGTGCTGATCAAAAGAGCGGCTCGCTGTTTTAACTTGTCGATGAATAGCATATCTGCGGCATTGAGTACGTCAAGCGCGATCGATAATGAGAAGTCCGCTTTTTCAGTATACATGAATGTCAGGATGATCTCCAGGACTTCGGGCGAGCAGTCCACTGGTACAATCTGCAAGTGCTTGGATTCTTGGCCTTCTCGGAAGGGCGAAGCGAACATGGTTGCGAAAACCTCGGATCGCAACAGCATCGCTCGATGGCAGGGAAACAGAACTGATCGCTTTGACTTTCGTGCCTGTGATGAGGCGCGGGAGGCTTGACGCTGGAAATTGCCAATAGGGATACCGTTGAGAGGTCCTTCCGTCCGTCGCACATCTTGTTCCATTGATGGCGTATTTGTTCCTTCGACATCTTCATCTTCATCGGCACGAAGAAGCACATCCGCAAAAATACCATTATCTCGATCCCACTTCACATCGTTTGCCTTCGCGCTCTCCACTGTCATCTTGTGCTTGAGAACATTGTTGGCGAACCAATCTGCAAGTTGATTTCTGCTCCGTTGTACTTCTTCAGTTCGCCTTTGCCGAGCCTGTCTTCGGTCGCCGGATGCAAGAATGTCCTGGAATAGCTGTTCGATCTCGAGCTGGCGACTGAGCTTGTCGATTCCTGTCAGTATGATTTGGGCCTCCTCTCCGTCACCAAGATCCGCTCCCACTTCAGCAAGATATAGGTATTTAATGCATGTCTCGAATGACTGTGGCGCAATGGAATTGGACAGTTTCCAGTGCGTCGTTTCTGGTGCAGCAGCGAGCTTCTTGGCGAAATACGGACTTCTTGCACTGAGCACAAACTTGTGAAGCTCGAACTTCTCCGTTCCAGCCTCGACGGTAATATCTGATGTCTTGGGGGACATTCTCGTCAACAGGCTGGTAACATGTGCTGCCAGGGGCTGTAAAGGATCTGTCGATTTACTGTAGTCGTATTGCAATAGCAAGTTTCGAATTCGATCGTTCAAGGCATTGTAAAGACATCGTTCACCTTGGAAGGTATCGCGCTCGCACAGAGCTCCTTGTTCCAGCAGCATTTGAGCCACTTCGTAGTGGCCACATAGTGACGCCTCAACCCGCCTCATCAGCAATCAGCCCAGGTGACGGATTCTAGAGAATAAAGGACCTACAAGAATCAAAGGTGTATAATCGTACTCATCTCGAGCATTGATATTGACACCTTTGCTAATCTGCTCTTGACAAACTCGAAGGTCGCCCCTTCGACATGCTTCACAAAACTTCCGGAACTCTAGACTGGTATCCAGAGGGTTCTCGTCCTTGAGCCGGCCAGATGAAATCTCCTGCTTCTCATCGTACAGAGCTTTTTCCAGCTGATGTTTGCCGAGCAGTGAATCAGCCATGATAGCTTCGCACACCAGGAGGGTGTGCAATATACGGGGTCGAATGCAAAAAGTGAAGTCTGGATCGAGACGGTGGCAAGACGTCACTGCACAGACTTTCTGTTCGCGATTGATTAGATTAGATTCAGATCCGAGCTTCCAGCGCATCGGGTCGCTGGGCGGGTGGCGCTGTAGCGACGGATGGTTGTCAGCTCAGGTCGCTGGTCCCTTCGACAACCTCTTCCGCAGAGTAGCGCGAGGCAGCTGGTATGGCTTCGCCTGCTTGATGGCCGAGTAATGACAGACAATGATAGGACGCACGCCTGTGGTGCTTTGCACGCGTCAAGACCGTGCGATTGACATGCGACCGGCGAATGTCGGCATTGAGCCGCATGGTCTTGGCGCACGCATGTGCTGGGGTTAAGCGAGCCGTTGCTACGTAGCAACGGCTCTGTCAACAGTTCCTTAAGCTCTGCGAACAGGCTTGACCTTTCGAATGCCATGTCTGATCAGACTGCACCTCTACTGCACATGTACAGCTGAACTCTGCGAGCGCCTCGTTAATGCTCATACTAACCCAACAGCCCTTCCTTGTTAGACTTGCGACACTGTAGACAGCACAGTACCACATACTCTCTTACAGGAATACCAGCCATCATGGCTACCGACAGCGACTATGAAGTCTTGGAGAAGATAGGGCAAGGCTCGTTTGGAGTCATTCGCAAGGTGCGGAGAAAGGCGGATGGCGAGGTCATCTGCCGCAAAGAGATCTCGTACACCCGCATGTCAGATCGCGAAAAGGAACAGCTGCACGCCGAGCTGCGCATCCTCGAATCGCTGCGCCATCCGAACATCGTACAATACTACCACCGCCAGCACCTCAAGTCATCACACGACCTTCACTTGTATATGGAATACTGCGGCAACGGAGATCTTGGTGGTTACATCAGAAAGCTGAAAGAGAGGAACAAAATGGCCGATGAGGAATTCATTTGGGCAATCTTCGCACAGCTCGTGGGAGCCCTATATCGATGCCATTATGGAGAAGACCCGCCGCCCGCTGGTAAAGAAGGCAATGTGCGTAAGGGCAAGGCGCTCGTGAGCAAGCAGGGTCACACAGTTATCCTGCATCGCGATCTCAAACCTGAGAATGGTATGCCTCCGACTCCCTCACTTCCCGCTCACTTGCTGACCATTTAGTCTTTCTCGGCGAAAACAACAGTGTTAAGCTTGGTGACTTTGGTCTGTCCAAGATCATCGCCTCTCATGACTTCGCCAGCACCTATGTCGGCACACCATTCTACATGAGTCCGGAAATATGTGCTGCAGAGCGATACTCGCATCACTCGGATATCTGGTCTATGGGATGCATCATTTACGAACTCGCAACACGTCAAGTGCCTTTCGAAGCACGCAGCCATATGGAGCTTGTTTTGAAGATCAAGAAGGGATATATCAAGCCTCTGCCAACACAGTACAGCCAGGACCTTACGGACGTCATCTCATGGTGCTTGAAGACCGATCCACGCCAGCGACCTGACTGCGCGCAACTGCTTGGGGTTGCCAACATCAAGGTTGCCCGTACGCGTCTGGAACAAGCCTCAGCCTTGGGTCAATTGGGCAAGCTACAAATTGATCGCGATTCTGCCTTCTCCAAGCTCGCAGCTGCACAGAAACAGATACAAGATTTGCAATGTGAAGTAAGCAAGCTTCGCGAAGCGAATAAGAAAGTGGAGATGGAATGGCACGCGCGTGCAACCTTGGCGATCGATCAGAAAGTTCACGAAGCCCACGAGAAGAACAAAGCAGAGCTCCTCAGTCAATTTGACGCAGCGGTCGAGAAGCGAGCGGAAGAGAAGCTGGCACTTCATCTGGCAAGCCTGCCCTCAACGGCAACCCAGTCGTCGAATTATACGCACAACATTCGATCCTCCACTCCACCTCCTGCCCGCCGAGACATTGGCAGCCTCAATAAATTCCAGCGCAAGTTGCCAGAGACTGACGCATCGTCATTGCCTGACCTCGATGAGTCCATCATCGAACAGGATCTGACGTCCCTCTCCCTCGGCAACGATGCTCTCGAAGCTGCAGAAGCGCAGGATGACATTGTGTCGCCTCTTGCGAATCGCACGAAGCCACCTCCGAAGAAGCGCGAGCGCAAGCCGTTCGTGCGCGCGAAGACTTTCGCCAACTGCAACAACATCGCCAAAGACAGCCCCATGGATGTTCATATGGCCGATCCTTCGCCAGCACCTACACACATGAGAGGCTTTATCTCGCCTCGCAAGGGTTTCCAAGAGCGTTTAACGGGCGAGCCACTGAAGCGGAACATCTTCAGCGCTGCAGCAGAGAAGGAGAATGTCAGGCCTGCCGTCAGAGGTAGGACATTGGTAGAGCTGAGCGGGGCATCAGTGCCACAGAGCCCGGCCAAATGGATTGGCAATCCAGCCATCCTGGAAGATATGATGCCTTCTCCTTTTGTAAAGAGGCGGTGATTCAAGGAGGAGAATGCTGTTGTGGAAGGGACCGGGAAGCATTAAACATTACAGGCGCGGCGCTACGCGAACTTTTCTTGTGTTTTGGGGATCGGGATCTCGTATTTCTGGAGGCTCTTTGGGACTCTAGGGTTTGCATGGTTGGATGTGTCCCGAATCATGGCAACGACAGAACATGGCGGCGCTTCGGGGCGGGTTGCAATCGTTCATGGGGTATTATGGGCTTCCTGCATTAGTGAACGCGTTCAAGCGTACAGTACTCTCGGCGAAATAAACCTCAGTATGTTTACTTCGAACGTCGTTTGGTAACACCTTTCAAGTGACACCATGCAACATGCGATGAGCATCATCTCAGATACCTCTGCGAGAGCTCTGTACACCGTGGCTGTTACGACGGTGCTCTCCGAGCCTCTTCCATGATTACATGCGACGACATTGCTGGATGTCCTGATGACAGTGGAGGCGGGGGAATATAGGAAAGGTTTTGTGTGCATGTCCAACGCGTCAAGTTGTAGGTGAAGTCGGGAGAGAGTTGCGGCTCTGCAGAGCTTGGCACAGATTGTCGCCGCTGCTCCGTCTCGTCATCATAGATGCCTTGCCTCGACCTTTTGCCTCATCTTCTGACTGACAAACTATCAACACCCTCCGCCGCCCGTTCAACTGGAATTACCGATACCACTGTGCATGGTCGTGTCCGCGCCATAGCATCAATCTCGGCCTCCGCCATCCTCTTTTGTAGCGCACCGCAGCCATGTCGGGAGTGCTCCTCCGACGGCCGCAAACCATTGCGCGCTCGTCTCGACAGCTCCTCGAGGCTGCTTCATTATCGCGCGCACTAGCTCAACGCCCTGCATCGCTTCCTCGGCCGTTATATGCATATGCTCGAAGTCGACAGTATTCAACAGAGAAGGACAAGGATGGCAAACACGTTGAGGGCAAGCCGGGTGCCTCACCCAAGGGCATGGAGGACCTGTACTCACAGCGATCGCCACTGTCTTCAAATCCGCAACCGCCACCAGGGAAAAAGCCCGAGGAACCAGAGGATGGCAAGTCCAAGTTGACTGCGGCCGAAGAGAAGGCGCTCGAGGACACTTTTGCGCTGGTCAAGAAGGGCATGCCTGCATCTATGGCTGAGGACATCGATAAGGCCCTGCAGAAGATCAAGAAAGAGGGTCTGCCATCAGAATTGCGCGAGACAATAGCTGAGGTGTCCAAGGAAGGCATGTCCCCTGCACGTGCTGCTAAGCTGTGGCGACTTACGACGCACATTGCGAGACAGACAGCGGAGGACATTGTGAACGAGAAGGACACGGAGCCCAAGCAAAAGACACCGGATGAGCCAGGACCGGCTGGGTCGAGTGGTCAGAAAGACGGTGGCAAGAAGAAGGGAAAACAGGAAGGCGAAGGTCCGTTCGGCAAAGTCACTGAAGTGAAGCTCGATCTCTCGAATTTCCTCGTCTCTGCATTTGTTGCATACATGCTATACCGACTCGTGATGCCTACCGAAAACAGCAGAGAAATTACGTGGCAGGAGTTCAGGAACACTTTCTTTGACAAGGGCTTGGTTGAAAAGCTGGTCGTCGTCAATGGTAACAGGGTCCGTGTCTATCTTCATCGCGACAGCGTGGCAGCAATGTATCCGGAGTCGCCAGCCGCACAACAAGGGTTCTACTACTACTTCAGCATTGGTTCAGTAGAGGCGTTCGAACGACGAGTCGATGAAGCTCAGAATGAATTGCGGATACCCGGATCAGAGAGGATACCTATCTCCTATCACGAAGAGGGCAGCTGGGCGAACATAATCCTTGGATTTGGACCTACGTTACTGTTCATCGGCGCTATCGCGTACATGTCTCGAAGAGCTGCGTCAGGCGCGGGTGGTGGGCAAGGTGGAATCTTTGGCATGGGCCGCAGTCGAGCCAAGAAATTCAACCACGAGACAGACATCAAAGTCAAGTTTTCCGATGTTGCCGGCATGGACGAGGCCAAGACTGAGATCATGGAGTTTGTTGGTTTCCTCAAAGACCCGGCCAGGTTCCAGAAGCTCGGTGCAAAGATTCCACGTGGTGCTATTCTTTCTGGGCCTCCTGGAACTGGTAAAACGCTCTTAGCAAAGGCTACTGCTGGAGAAAGTGGCGTACCATTCTTCTCCGTGTCCGGCTCTGAATTCGTGGAAATGTTCGTTGGTGTTGGTCCCAGTCGTGTGCGAGATCTGTTTGCCAACGCCCGCAAGAACACGCCTTGCATCATCTTTATCGACGAAATTGACGCCATCGGAAAGGCACGTGCCAAGCAGTCTTTCGGCGGTGGCAATGACGAGCGAGAGAGTACGCTGAACCAGATTCTGACGGAGATGGACGGATTCAACACGTCAGAACAAGTGGTCGTGCTTGCTGGTACGAACAGAGCGGATGTTCTCGACAAAGCGCTCATGCGTCCCGGACGCTTTGACAGACACATTGCCATCGACAGGCCGACCATGGATGGCCGAAAGCAAATATTCGGGGTGCATCTGAAGAGCATTGTTACCAACGAGGATATCGAGCACCTCAAGGGTCGTCTGGCAGCACTCACTCCGGGCTTTGCGGGTGCTGACATCGCCAACTGTGTCAACGAAGCAGCGCTTGTTGCGGCCCGGGCTGCAGCCGACTCTGTGACTATGCAACACTTCGAGCAGGCCATCGAGCGTGTCATTGGAGGTCTTGAGAAGAAGTCTCTTGTCCTCACTCCCGAGGAGAAGAAGACTGTCGCTTACCACGAAGCTGGCCACGCCATCTGTGGATGGTATTTCCAGTGGGCCGACCCCCTTCTCAAGGTCAGCATCATCCCACGTGGCGCTGGAGCACTGGGTTATGCTCAGTACTTGCCAGGCGGAGGCAACGATGCTGTTCTCATGAACGTCAAGCAACTCATGGATCGTATGGCCATGACACTTGGCGGGAGAGTCAGCGAAGAATTGCACTTCGATACCGTGACATCTGGAGCTAGTGACGACTTCAACAAGGTCACGCGAATGGCAACTGCCATGGTGACGAAATGGGGAATGTCAAATCTCGGATACATCTACTATCCCGACAGCGGCGAGACACAAGAAACACAACTTCAGAAACCCTTCTCCGAGCAGACGGCGCAGAATATCGATGCGGAAGTGAAGCGAATCGTGAACGAAGCCTACAAGCAATGCCGACAATTACTTGAGGAGAAGAAGCACGAGGTCGGCCTGGTAGCGGAGGAGCTTTTGAAGAAGGAAATGATTGACAGAGACGACATGGTTCGTCTACTCGGCAAGCGTCCATGGGCTGACCCTGGGGAGTTCTCCAAGTACTTTTCCGGGAGCGGCGACAATAAACCTCTTGGACCCGCGCCTGGTCAACCTTCTAGCGGGACGCCTGGTGGGATAGGCGACTCTGACGGTGGCAGTTCCCCGCCGCCACTACCTGGCGCTGGGCCTGCGCCCCCAGCTCCAGCATTGTACCAAGAGCTAGAGGACGCAAGCAAGAAGTGGTAGAGGAATATAGAACCAATTTTGGGGGAAAAGACGTCCTTTTGTACATGGCTGTAAAGAGTAGGAAAGGATGTGAGCCGGCGCAGTGGGGGTTTGCATGACCGGAGGAGTCGACGTAGATCTATTAGAGGCATGTCTATGGAGACGGTGAGCGTACATGTACTGCTCGACGTTACTGTGCCAAGGGCTGCTGTAGATTAATCATCAGCAATGAACTCCGCTACTACAAATTGAGATCATTCTCCACGTGTTCAGCTGTGTTTTGTTTCAGAGAGGTACATGCCATGCAACTTTCCTTAGGGCCAAGTTGACGAGCAGAGAGTGTGCGATGTCTTCGGAGATGAATATGCTTTGTGATGATGAAGCGCGTGTAGTGAGGTTGGATTGATAGCTCGCTTGAACAGGTTGCAGCACGATGCTGGTGACACACTACTGACATGCATGGCTCGAGTAGCTTGGTACATAGGACGTTGTTCATCCTCATAGCTGGCTATGCAGTGTACAAGTGCGGGACGCGGCCGCGACTAGCATCAAGGAGGCAATTTTGCCCTGCACAGGAGCGAAGGTGCTGGGGTGCGCGTGAGAATAAATCTACCGAAGTCTGGAGAGATGAAGCGGCCGGAGCAGTCGCATCCGGGCAGCACGGGGGTCTATTAAGATGTGCCTCTCCATGTTTCCTCGTCGCGCGAGGAGCCCGACCAAAGACTCTGCGCTGTTGTCTGCGGCGACTACTGGACACCTCCTCCCACTGGACCGGCGATAAGACAGCTATGGCGCGATGACAGGGCCAGGTCGGACTCTGCAATGTGCGATCTCCGGCCGATGCAGGCGGGCGACCACGGACGGCCTGGATGCACGAGGTACGGCAGAGAGAGGCTCTGGAGAGGATACGATGCCAAGCAACACGCGCACGACAGCGAGCGTGCGGCCACGTCCGGTGAGCAAAAGGAGAAGTCGGTGGGCGAGGAGCAGCAGGGAGAGACAGACGGACAACAGCGCGTGGGAGGTGGGTGCCTGAGAGCGCGCAGCGGACGTTGATTGAAAGTCCGCTCCCACTTCGCTCCAGGAGCGCGCGCACTGGCCAGAGGGATCCTGGAAAGTTCCCGCACGGCCAGCAGCATGCGCACCTGGCAGCGTGGAAGAATCGGATGCGATCATCGCCCACGCA
>JAASLG010001121.1:0-40179 GCA_013365235.1 Cercospora sesami
TACTGGCAGATCGTGGAGGATGCTCTGAGAGCTATTGTCCCAGCCGATTCGTGGGCAAGCACAGAGGGCAGAATCAAGATGTTCAAGAATGCCTACGGGACGGTACGTCCACAACTTTTTCTCTCTGTATCCACCAAGTTCCGAACATTACTAACTCGTACTGCTATAGATTCTCTTCTACGAAGACCGCGAAGTCGTCAAAGGCCTCCAAACGAAACTCCCCATCTACGCCGATAAATTCCCTCAATGGGCCGATCACACTAGCGCCATGCACCAATACGCTCTCTGGGTTGCATTGGAAGCTGAAGGACTAGGAGCAAACCTGCAACATTATAACCCTCTGCCAGATCAGAAGGTCTCGGAGCAGTTTGGTGTCCCGCTTGAGTGGAGCCATGTGGCACAATTGGTGTTTGGAAAGCCCGCGGAGGGCGCAAGAGAGGGACTTCAGAAGAAGGACCAGAAACCTGTGGAAGAGAGGGTGCAGTGGCATGGGTTCTGAGCGAAATACAGGAGGATTTGTGGAAGATTAGACATTAAAGGATAGATGAGATGGGATGGTATACCATGGAAATGAATGATCAAATGCTGAATTTTGAAGGTTTCCATGGGAGAGCTCGGTCATTGGGCTTACCACCACTTCGACCACTTCTGCCAGAAGCCTCCGTGCTTATCATCTCCTGCTGACAAGCCATAGACCTCATCTCGATCGTAGAAAACCAACACCGCTTCGCTGCCACGTACACTCACCACACCGTCTGCTCCGACCTCTTCGATCTCGACTTCTCCACTCGCCGTAGCATTTCTGAACGACTGGCCCGCCCACGTCACCTTATCAGAGTCCTTCTCATCAACATACGGAGCCGTCATACGCTTAACCCAAGCTCGTGAACGATGACGACGTGCACCATATCTGCCTCCATGGCCTCTATTGTTGGACTGCTGTCCATCGAAGATGTTGAAGCTCACAGTATAGTCTTCCGTCGAATTGGCATAAAACGGCCGCATATTAATCAAAGCCAATTTGCTCAGGTTGTCTTCTTCGCCAGAGTAAAACGCATAAGCAGAGAAGTGGTCTTCGCTCAGACCTTCTGGCGTATCCAACGCGGTCACTCTCGTTCCTTCTTGGGCAAATGCCTCGGCGAGGAAGACCAAGCCCACGAATCCCGGGTTGACGCGCTGTGGACCGCGTTTGGAAGATGTGATGGGGTACAACATGCTGTAGGTCGAGAATCCGGGACTTCCGTCATCTCCGGCGGTGTTACTTTGTTGGTTACTCTGGAAGACGAGCGTGGCGCCTTGGTGCAGGTAACATGCAGAGGCATTGCGTACGGCGTAGATAAGCTCGGTGTCGACTTCCCAAAGGGCCTGAGCGAAGGTATCGCTGACATTTGGGTTGCCGGAGCATGCGATGCTGTTAAATTCTCCGATGATCCAGGGCTGTCCAGCGGCGAGGGCAGCGTTGGCCGAGGGCACGATCTCGGTGTCGGCGTACTCTCTTAGGCCAGTGTGGTTGAGGATGTTTGGAATCGTCGCGAGGGCAAGACGTTCTGGGTCGCAGGTTGCGAAAGCATAGCTGTGGATGCTGTACTCAGAGACTTGGTTTTGAGAGTCGATTCCGGCGGGAATGATGTCTGCTGGGCGGACGTGGAGGGGTGTCTCATCTGTTGTGGCGGATGATGCCCACCAGCGAGGTGTTCCTAGACGGGAGGTGATGGCCTGGCCGGCTTCCGCATTCACTGCGGCATCGATGGCAGAAGTGTATTCTTGCCATTGCTTGACATAGTTCTCGGTGCTGTTGGCCCATCGGTCTGGATCGTAGTTTGTGGGCTCGTTGCCGAGCTCGAAGTACTTTACAAGGTCGGGCTGGTATTTGATAGACGCTACCGCCATGTCCCGAGCGATATCAAGACTTTCATTACCAAAGTTGAGTGTCGACACAAATTCTGTTCCTTCGGGAAAGTTTGACCAGCTTTCGTAGTATGCAGGACCGATAGTCGTGCGATACACGCCGCCCTTCTCGTTCGTTGTACGAACTGGATCGCGTGCCTCTGGCTCAAAAATCATCGAGTCCATGGTGATTCCGCCGGGTCGGATGCTTGGTCTACCGCCATGTTCGTGGAGAATGTCGATCGCGTTGAAGGTGAAGTTGTTAGGACTGGACGCGTTGCCGAAGAATTCGACCCAGAAAGCTGGCTCGAAAGAGAAAGAAGAGTATGTGGGTGCATGCTTGATGCTGGCTCCATCACCACATTGCGGGATGTTGAGTTTGGACAGGCTGGCAGATGTCTTGTGAGCTGTAACTGCACATGCGAGCGCCAGCACTGGCAGCTCTCTTCGTTGCCTCATGCTGATCCTCCAGATAGAATGTGGTCGGAATGAGTCCAACTCACCTTGTGTGCTACAACATCACCATATAGAAGGCATTGCATGAGATGTGGAGCCGGCAAAGATGGCTCGACAGCAATATTGATCATCATTCCCGCAAAATGTCTCGTGTTCGTGAGGAGAATGAGGAGAAAGATGTGCAGGGCAAGTGACGTTTCTCCACGAATTGGTGCTTGTGCTCGGTCCGCGTCGGAACACGGCTTGGGGGGTGCGGGTGACCCCCACAGGAGTCTCAGAGCTCCACCATTTCAGCAACGACAAGCGATATATGTTCGAGAAGTGATACTGGGTTTATTCATCTGACTGCGGTCTGCAGAAGAATGTGAAGCCTTGAAATAGTAAGCAAAAGGCAGATGCTGCTGCTGCCGGCAACCCGTGATTGCGATGTGAGCCTCAGGCCTCAGCGGTCCCGGCGACCTTCCCTAGGATGTTCCACAACCTCAAAGTCAGTATCCAACCTGTTTCCCTTTGCCCATATTCTCCTTCTCCATAGGCACCATGGCTGCTCCCAAATTGCTCGATGCGCAGTGCAATCACTGCAAGACTGCGGCCGGAACTCTGTCTACATGCGCCGGCTGCAAAGTTGTGAAATACTGCTGCAAGGTATGTGCTCTGCAGAGACCAACAAAGAGCGAACGGCTGTTCAGCTCACCGCTCTCAGGAACATCAAGCGGCGGACTGGCCGACTCATAAAGCCCAATGTACACCCGTGAAGAAAGCTCGTGTACAATTCGAGAAAGAAGAGACTGAGCTTCGCAACTTCCCCGGAGATTTCACATGCCCAGCGAACTCATTGGAAGAACCCGAGCTTCACTTCTGGGGCTGGCTCGAGACACGTCCGTATATGCGTGCCCGTTACAGCTTGTCGGATGCTCTTCGCAAGATCAAGACCCGGGATGCGGTACAAGCTGCCCATGACCATGTCAAAGAATGCCTCCGACTCTGCCGTAGTGATAACATGGGTGTGCGAGATATGGCTCCTGCGCTTATGCTACGCCTGAGGCACGATCAAGAAGCGTACAACTTCATGAAGTGGTATGCGACTTCTGGAGAAGATCCTGACTACGATTGGGGCGATCTCGAGCTTCCATATCTTGATCTAAAGGTATGCTGCCTTCTCACTCCCGACTCTTACAATTGACGCGTAGTTCAACGCAACCTAGGGAGAGAACGCCTTCAAGCCTCCAACTCCATGGACCGGGGAATTCGATAATTTCACCTTCAGAATTGCTCTCAGGCTCCTCAAGCTGCGCCTCCTCCTTGACTTGCACTCGTTGCAGAACTCCATAAATTGCCGAGAAACTGCCTCAGGAATTGGTTGATGATATCCGCGCTCACTTGACAGGCGATATTGTTGGAAATATTGCAGAGATCATGCAGAAAGTCCGAGATGGTATCAGCATCCAGCCGCACATCGATGCCATAGAAGCACAGATGAACACTTTGTTCAACAAGGTTAACGAGTCCACAAGCATTTCTGGCCAGCACTTGTGAACCCGGGCTCAGCTTTGACCGCGAGACCAGGAGCCTACAGCATGGGTTCATACGAGGAAATGCAGTTGAAGCTCCAATATTCGTACGAGACCTGGGAGGAGACTCCTGGGGCAATCGGATAGGTGCGACAGAAACTTGACACGTAGTGGCTGCAATGTTCTTGGAGGCATCAAAATACCACTTTTTGATGGCCGGGTCTTACGGTGCTCTTCTGGGTGAATGCAGCTAATCGCACTCGGAATGCGAGACACGAGAAACGATATAGGCAGCTGTAGCAGATAACAGCCGTGGACATATGCTCGATCGTAGATCGGCTAGATCGCCACGAGAAGCACGCGTTTGTCTACAATTGCCTCGAGAGACAAGCGCTAGTGAACACCCTAGACAGAGCCAGTGTGAAATGTATGCGAATGCTATGTAAGTGCTGTCGACGTCCTTGCAATCTGTACACGCTTTCCTCTGCAAGTATAGAGGCTTCGTAGCTTGCCAAGTTGGCTACTTGCAGTGATATATCTTACTACACGCCTTGTTAAAAGAGGCGAGCTTCATAGGCCACATTCACTTCAACTGGCCCCCTATTGTGACCTGTGATCTCACTTAATCTTGACATCACTTAATCTTGACATTGGTTTCAGTAAGCTTGTTGCGACTAGCCAAATAAGATCGCTGTTACATAATAACGATCGGATCGACGAAGTCCTGTTGTGACCCCTTATATTACGTACCTAGGTCTCGCGCAGATACGGAAGGTAATGCAAATTAGAGAGGCGACAGAGGGGGGAGGTAGTAGAGGACGATTAAGTAGTATAACAGGACGGACTTTGCAGAAACAATTATTACGGATCGGTTATCTCTAAGGCTACTATAGCACTAGGGACTAAAATCGCGACCTTGCGTTGCAGAGTCGGTATACCGAGTTAGGTACCGAAAGAGTTACTATAAAGACGCTTACTAAAGAAGTTCGAACCTAACATGCTTCGTAATAGAGCTAGTTAGGCGATTGTCTCTAGAAACATAGGCGCTTCCGAGCTTACGAGGATAGTTCGGGTTTGGAACTTCACTTCTGTCTTGATTCGAGAAAAATATAAACAGAGGTGATCTCTAGCACTTAGAACGTTTTCTTTCCGCGCACTATAATAAGTGACCGAACTTGGGATGCTAGAGAGTATATCGATTGCTAGAAGCATATCCTATAGCTTAAGGTTTAGCAAACGGCATACCTATTTATTACGACATTCGCCCGCTAAGAAACATTATTAACAAAATTCCAGCCTGCCTTAATAGCTAACAAAGATATGCTATATAGGGCTTCTAGCGTTAGAGGAAGCTCGGATACTGCAAGATAGCTAGTAATAGAATATATCTAATATTCTACCTATCTGTTTTAAAGCTTACGATTATCTAGTATATATCTCTATATCTGCTATATTAGTCTCTAGGTATCTAAGATAGCGAACTTTTAAACTTATAGATATTATAGCAGCGTTTTCCTAATAGTATATATGCCTATCTACGAGTAGATTCCTCGTCGCTTAAGCTTCCTCTAGCTGTATCTAGAAAATGTCCGAGCCTCCTCTTGTACTTTATGCTGCCCTTAATCTTAAATAGCCTATCTACCTCTAATAGAGCAGCGCTACTATGAATAATCGTATTTAGTCCTATAGTATAGCTATCTACAGACATAGAACTAGCAACCTTTGCGTAATCGGTCTTACGAAGAGTATATAATCTAGAGGCTCTTATTACTAGTCGAGCCGGCTAGACAACTAAGATAGTCGAAGTGCGTAGGGAATATAGCAATAGTACTAAGTATTAGACGTGTCTCTTTGCTCTATATTTTTTCTATATTTGCCTATAAGAGCTAGCTAGGACAGGACTTTTTGATACGATAACGACTTTAATATCGTAGGCCACTACGCGTAGAGTTATTTCATGCCGCCGAAATAACGCTTAGAGGGCGATGAAACTTGCCTGCCGGTCATTTTGTAAGATCTAGATTCAGCTATCGTCAAGCTGTTAGTGCTAGGCTAATTGGCAAGCTCGAAAACCGAGTTCTGATCGCGTGTTTAACGGCCGTTAAGGCCCAAGTTCAAGCTTTTCAGGCTACGAACCATGTTTGTAGATACTTCAATAGACGACGGCTGCGAGAAAGAAGCGCATCGGGCATGAAGCAGTGCGTTAGACAGTAATGCCGGATGTCTACAACATAAGCGTTTATTCTGTTGTAGTCGTAAACGCTATAATATCTGATTGTAACACGCCCTCTTGTCTACGCCGATGCTGTCTCTTATACTCGGTTGATAGCAGCTAACAATCCCGGCTCTCTGGGAGAGTTAGAGAGAGAAAGAGAGAGAGAGAGAGAGAGTAGTCAAAGTAACGGCTAAAGTCGTTGCCTGTCCCTCTGCCTGCTATAAGACACCAGCTATGCTTTAGCTCGACACTAGGAGCAGACGGCTTCTCGCTGGGCTCTGCATAGCCTTGCATTGAAGCCTGCATCGAAGACAAATCCCGGACACGCCGCTGCAGTAGCTAGTAGTGCTTCCGTGCATATGACCTACCAACTCGCTGTAACGTCAGTCTTGTCATCTTTTGTTCCGCCAACCCACCACATGGCGCCGGCAGCTTTTCAGACACCGATTGAGCCCTGCGGCGCCCTCGATGCTATCACATTTGACGATGTCACGCCTGCAATCGGGCGAGAATACATTGATTTCAACATCGTAGAGGACATCCTGAACGCACAAGATGCTAACAAAAGACTCCGTGACCTGGCATATGCAAGTAGGTGCGAGTCTCGTGTGCTGCGGTTACTTACTGACACATGGCAGTTTCCGCCAGAGGAGTCGTGTTCTTTCGCAAACAAGACAATCTCACGAACGAGCTTCAGAAAGACTTCATCCAGCGCTTGGGAGAAGCAGTCGGCAAGCCGAAGGACTCCAGCCTCC
The DNA here is from genome assembly GCA_013365235.1 of Cercospora sesami. Taxonomy (NCBI): domain Eukaryota; kingdom Fungi; phylum Ascomycota; class Dothideomycetes; order Mycosphaerellales; family Mycosphaerellaceae; genus Cercospora; species Cercospora sesami. Next base: position 6,825 of record JAASLG010001121.1, read on the forward strand.
ACATTCATCCAGTGCTTAACGACACCTCCGATCTGGGCCAAGACGATCCTCAAATCTCTCACATTAGCTCAGTCCAGAGGGACGAGTTCTTGAAACACTTAGACAAGAAGGACAAGTGGCAGTATCGTGCTGCTGAGTGGCACTCGGACGTCCAATTCGAGCGTGTTCCTCCAGATTATACCTCTTTGCGAGTGACGCAGCTTCCTTCAAATGGCGGAGACACGCTCTGGGCTTCTGGCTATGAGATCTACGATCGATTCTCTCCCGCATACCAGAAGTTTTTTGAGACCTTGACTGCAACCTTTAGTGGAGAAGGATACAACAAAATGGCGGCCGCAGATCCAGAGAACGTCAGAATTCACCGCGATGCTCGAGGCCACCCATTGAATACCGCTATGAGTTCTGTTCACCCAGTCGTTCGTACGAATCCGGTAACAGGGTGGAAGAGCATCTTCTCGATAGGTCCCTTCCCCACGAGAATCAACGAGCTCACGTCGCTAGAATCTCAGGAATTGCTGGCGAAATTTATGCGGATGATTACCGAGAATCACGACCTGACCGTGCGTTTCAAATGGAAGAATCCAAACGATATTGCTATCTGGGATAACAGGTGAGTCTGCCGGAGTCTACAAGCTTATGTTCGACTTACCAATCCCTTGATAGATCAACATTCCATACTCCAACGTTTGATTATGAGGGGTTGGGCGAGCGCTATGGGAATCGTGCGGTCGGTATCGGTGAGGAGCCGTACTTTGATCCTAATAGCAAGTCGAGAGCTGAGGACCTTGCTGCGCAGGGGTAAAAGTAGAAAGAGCTTACAGCTGCGGTTGAATGAAGGTACCGAGACAAATTCGTATAGAACTCTCGCAGGGTAGCGAGCTACTGTCTGCCATGCACGTTATCTTGCAAGTGCCAGCGAATGAGATGCTGGGGTTTTGCAGCCCTAGTTCGGCACTCGAAGCCTTGTCCTGGTCATCAATATCGGTGAGACGGTGTCAACAGTCCCCTGCTGTGTTATTGAATGTCCGCCGGCGGCCAAGGCCATTTTTCTAGCTAGGAAGACCTTGCAGCAACTTTCCTATCTGGCGGAGAAAGGCGTGTAATGCCGTCCCTCTTCCTACCATACCTCAGGCAACTGCAAGTACAGACACCCGTCTTCGCTTCTGGAGCAACGTTGCAGTCCGACGTTACATGGAGCTCAGTGTTCAGAAGGATTCGAGACGCCGGCGAACTTTCGCAGAAGTCAACTCAGCTGCCGTCGCGGAATCGGAAGACGTACATTCGAGTGACGACCGCCAGGCCTCGCAACACGAACAATAGCGAGAGATGCCATGGCCTGGTGGGATCTGCCACGGCTACACCCCGCAGGTCCACTCAGGCACAAACATGCATCCAACTTTTCGCAAGAAGCAGCTTCCTCGCATCTTAGTAGTCTACGGGCTCTGTTCCTGCCTGTCCTTACGAAAGAACCACCAAAAGATAGCAGCTGCCAGAACCATGACTCCTGCCAATGCTGCGTAGTAAAAGACGAGCCAAGGATCTTGTGCTGCGGGACTGGTTGCCAGACCAAGCATGCTCCCCAGAGCGGCCGCTAGCTGCGAGAATGCTTGAATCATGCTCCTTGCGTTCTTTGGCGAGTACCGATACGCGTACTCACTGGCTGTGACAAATCCTATGGTCTCTGCCAGTGCTGCGACGAGGTAGGTAGGTATCTGCACCCAGACACTGATACGATTCGGCTTCCCGCCCGGCTCGCATGTTCTTGGTCGATCGTAGCATGGCGGAGATGTGTAAATTAGGTGCTGAGTCACGGCGGCCAGGGCAATTGCGACGGCGCAGAGGACAAATGACACCTCGATCAGTGAGATTGCGCTGAAGGTAATTCTGTGACGGGCGAGAAAATTCCACAAAGCTTGCAGGACTGGGGCGAGCAGCACACAGGCTACTGATGCGAAGACCGGAATCATATCATTTGGGACACCAGTGAGCTCCATCTGCCCAGCCTGAGATACGAGGTTGTTGTTCATCTGGTTGGCGCAGAGGTAGAAGATGGCAAACGAAAGTCTGAGGCAGGTCAGAATACGCCACAGAACTGTAAGGATGCAATCTTACAGCACTCGGCACGTGTGTACTGTCGCCTTGACCTCGTCAACGAATGAATCGTCGTACAATGGAGTCTTCTTGTGCCGGAGTAGCTGGTATGGGCTCTTTGCCTTCTCGAGATTGAAGCCGTTCCTTATGGCACAAGATAGAACCCTGGCCGTAGGAACCAAGATGTTCTCGCCAGGAGTCACTTTCACTGGAGACTATTAGCTGACAAATATGTCAGGTGTCCTGCATAGCATACCCAAACGAAACGAAGCTCCAATCAGGAAGACAACGGCCACTGAGCTACATGCTGTGGCGAGAGTGTAGGCCGCCCAGAAGCCCCTTTTCTTTTCAAGAAGGGTCGATGGCACGACAGAAAGGCAAGCCAGATTGATGACCCTGCCACCTCTTAGCGATACTTCACGATCGACATGTGTGGATCAAGCGCACGCATAGTAAACATTGTAGATGAGCTGCAAGGTAAGACGAGAGTCGATTACCACTTCTCCCCCATTCGCTTGGTGTGCGCATTGCAATTCTTCACTCTGGTGTTGCTCCGCCAAGAAAGGAGGAAATGTCGCCTTGATACCTCCTGTCCCAAGTCCTGTGAGGATCATGGTCACCCCAAGGCCAGGCAATCCTGCGCTTTGGACGAAAGCAGGGATAGAACTCACTAGCTGCACAGCGCATCCGACAGCGATGAGGCTGTTGTCTGTTAATGGAGTTATCGGCGCCATTAACACTGTTCGTACCTCAAACTTAACAGCAGAGTGTGATACCTGCCTAACCACAGATCTGCAACAATCGCGAACGGAACAGGTGTCAAAGAGGAGAAGACCATGTATGCGTTGCTGACCGCCGTAGCTGTGGACTGTCCAAGGCCTAGAGCCCCGGGAGGAGAACGAGAATCAGCGTGATTCTGCATGTAGTTCTCTGTGCACATTAGACGACACCCGCAGATCAATCAAGTATATACTCACGCCATGGAGTCGAAACCGCATAGAATGCTGCCCTTTCAAGGCCGCCAACGACAAGAACTAAGACGATTGGCAGCGTAAGACGATCCGCTCGCCGAGGTAACTCATCGTTGTGCATGGCCTCGATCGATTGCTGTGTAGTAGCTTCCGAACCGTTGCTCGAGGTCTCATCGGCTGATTTTGCAGCAATCATTGCGTCCGCCATATTGCTTTCGAGTCTCGCCAAAACGACCACGAGTTCTACACGACATTCATTACATCTGGGCAAACAGCTTGCACAAGAGTGCTGAGGAGTGCCTGACAAGGCTCAGACTAGAAGACTACTAAGCAAAGACATACTACCAGGTACCCTAGACGGTGCGCGGTGACAAGGGCTCCCATGTATGCCGAGTTTGACTAGGGGATGGCCACGTGAGGCGTTGAAAGAGGAACGTGCATGCAACGCCCAGATTGGCTTGGCGACTGCTTCTCCATTTCCAGCGGAAGCTTGTAGTGTCTGCGCATCCTGCTGTACCATTCAGTCTCATCCTGACTCTTCGCTTCCATCGCTCCCTTGATGATTCGGCTCGTATGTGCGAAGCAAAGTCCCCTGATTCAGTTCGTCCCCAGTCACCGGAGCAAATCTGGCAGGTCGGCTGGCGCTTACGAATGGCGACAGTGGCGCTAGACCGGCGTCTCGATCAGGCTTGCCAAAATACATGACCGAGAAGCGCTCTGGAATCTCTCCCGTGGAAGCGTCGACAGGAGATGGCTTCCCCACGCGATGATATGCCGCGGGCAAGAGTCCATTGCTCCATCGTTCCATCGCGTCTCCGAGATTGACGAGCACAGCTGGTGCCGGGTTCGACACTGCAATGAATTGCCGCGTGACAGGGTCCTCAATCTCCAGACCACCCACATCGTCTTGCCAGAGAAGAGTCACAGAGCCCGAATCGGTGTGCTCACAGATCCTGCTGGTTCCGTTTGCACCACCTAGATCGCCGGCAGCGACGGAAGGATAGTGAGCGAGTCGCGCTTCACTGTCATTATGCTCATGCGCTCCCAGGAATGTTTCCGGAGGGGCGTCGATACACTCGGCAAGGGCGCGTAGAACACTCAGATGGAGTTCATGTGCTTGCGCGAAGTGCCTCTCCAACACCTCGCGAAACCCTGGCACCAAATTTGCGTCTGGCCACACACTTGGGTAGAGTGAATCGTGGATCGAGCCCCAATCAAAGGTCTCTTTCAAATCTTTCAAGCGGCGACCTTGACGAGCCTCCAATTCCCGTGCACGACTGAGACCAGATGTGAATTCCTGGCCAACAAAGCTGTACCCTCGGTGCGGATTTGGCACGGGAGGATGGGGTGCGGTAAGTTTCTCCGCTTCTGTCAAAGAGAAGAATCGGCGGCTGTAGTCGAAGACTTCGTGTATTTCATGCGGTGAGATGCCATAGTTAATCAGACTAACAAAACCCCAGCGCTGCAGTGCGGTCTGAAGCTCCTGACAGAATCGTTCTCGTTCTTGGCTGCTGCCTGTAGTGTATAACCAGAAATCCAGCTGTGGGGGCACCTTGTCTCTCATGCTTTCGATTGGGAATATCCACTTCGATGTACGTCCTATCGAAATCACGACAACTCGATCAAGACGTTGGTGCGAGATCAGAGCTTGAACATTCTATATTGATGCATTGGCACAGTCGGTCCAAGTTCGGCAACAAGTCCGACAGCTGAAAGTCCGGCAGAGTCGGCCGCACTATATTAGGTCGCGACTAGCAGTAGCTGCAGACACGATGGATCCCGAGCTGTTGACTGTACTAAGTGTTACGAGCTGCCCTAGATGCAAGATGAGCCCCAGGCAACTGGAAAATTGTTGGGATTGAAGCCTGTCGAGGCAAATGCCGTCCGAGACATTCAGCTTTCGCTGCTAGACTCCATGTGTTTGCCGGTGTTATCGCTGGACGCTACCGAAACGCCGGGCTCATTGCAGCAAGTGGAACTGCATGCCTGCCTGCCAAGGTAGAGATATCATCCTTCGTCGGCTACGCAGATGCGATTAATCCACGAGTCGCATCTGGCGAAGATCGTCGAGTGGGAGTTCCAATTCCATCTTGCAAGCGACTGCATAACACACATTGCGTCGCAGACATGAACCATGTTGATGCCGACTCGCGGCGAGCAGACTATGCGGAAGATGTACAAGCTACAGACGAGGAGCTCAAGACCATCTGGCATTGGAACTCCTCATCGCCACGACCCATCGATGGCCTGGTCCACGATCTCATTCGTGAGCGCGCTCAGGAACGACCAGACGCTCCAGCAGTCCACGCTTGGGATGGCAATCTCACATATTCCCAGCTCGATGCTGCAGCTGGTAGATTGGCTCACCTTCTTGCTTCCCGTGGCGTGGCAGAAGGAGACATTGTGGCCATCTACCTGAAGAAGAGCAGGTGGACTCCGATCGCTATGCTCAGTATTATCAAATCAGGAGCTACTGCTGTGACGCTGGATGCCAGTCACCCCTCAGCTCGATTAGACAATATCCTAGAACAGACCAACACGCGCCTGATCCTCACGTCGTCGGACCTGCGGTCTGGGATGCCGGGATCTGAGCGATGCCAAGCTCTTGAAGTGAATACCTCCATGCTCGATTCGCTGGAGACCGACTGTCTGCACCGCGAGGTTGTGCCTTCGCGCTTCGTCTACATCAGCTTCACATCCGGGACTACGGGGCAGCCGAAGGGTGCATGCATGAGCCACGCCAATGTCAGAAGCGCTGTTTACTATCAAGGGCAGGAACTCGGATTTCACGGCGCCTCTCGTGTGTTAGATTTCGCTCCATACTCGTTCGATGTGGCTTGGAGCAACTTTCTGCATACTATTTGTGCTGGAGGTTGCCTTTGCATTGGGAAAGAAGAGGACATGCTGGAAAATCTGGCCTATGTCCTTTCTTCCTATCGTTGCACGTTAGTCAACCTCACCCCAACTGTGCTACGGACAGTGCACTCGAGCTCAACGAGCCTCGAGACCATACTACTGAGTGGAGAGCCTCCATACCCCGAGAACATCTCGCAGTGGGCGCACCGTGTACGGCTGCTGAACACGTATGGTCCCGCAGAATGCACTTTCAAATCCACATTCTCTTCCGTCCAAAGCAAGGCCACAGAACGTCCCAGCATTGGCGCAGGAGTCGGGTCATGTACTTGGCTAGTTGATCTCGCGGACAACTCCCGTCTCGTCTCGCTCGGTGCAGTAGGTGAGCTCTATCTCGAGGGACCGCTCGTGGGTCAGGGTTACATTGCGAACCCAGAGCTGACTGCCGCTGCGTTCATTGTCGACCCTCCCTGGCTGCTACGCGGATGCACTTCATATCCTGGAAGACGAGGCAGGCTGTATAAGACAGGAGACCTTGCCAGATACGATGCCGAGGGGAAGCTGATCTTCGTGGGTCGTAAAGACACTGCACAGGTGAAGATCAGAGGTCAAAGAGTTGAGATGGCCGACGTCGAGCATCATGCCCGCACTTCACTGCCTCCGGGATACTCTGCTCTTGTCGATGTTGTTCGTCCAACTGACACCGACTCTCCCTGTCTTACGCTGTTCATCGAACTTGCGGGGCATGCAGTGGCCGAGAGCAAGTCCATTGTGGTCGAGCTCAGTCACAAGCTTGCGAATTGTCTCCCGAGCTTCATGATCCCTACGCTGTACTACCCAGTCGATCAGATTCCACGTGCTCCCACAGGCAAAGCAAATCGTCGTGCGTTGCGTGATCAAGCCAGCGCAATGACGATGGCTCAGCTGCTGGAAAGACAAGCGACCATCCTCGATCGTTCTGCATATGTTGAACCCCAGAACAACATCGAAAAAACGCTCCGCAACATCTGGGCCGAGGTTCTGCATGTCCCTGCCACGACCATTAGCACGCTGGATAATTTTTTGCGTCTAGGAGGAGATTCAATAAGGGCCATTCGGATGATATCTGCAGCCCGAGATCAGCACTTAAGCATGTCGATCTCGAATGTCTTTCACGCTGCGACTCTTCGTGATCTGGCCATGACCATACTGTCAACAGATCAACAATCGCTGCTACCAAGCATTGAGCCATTCGGCCTGCTTCCGCCTATCTTTGATCGCGAAAGCATACGTCGAGCTGCTGCGGCGTCGCTCGATATTGAAGCAGAAGACATCGAAGACATATTCCCATGCACTCCGATGCAGCAGGGCATGATAGCGATGACTTCTGTGAGCGAGGATAGCTACATATGGAGCTGCTCCTACCAGCTTTCGCTGGCAATCGACCTAGAAGCTCTCCAATTTGCTTGGACGAAGGTCGTGATGGCCGCGCCTGTTCTACGCAGCCGTATATTACACGTTGAGAGCGGGGCTCTTGTTCAAGTCGTGGTTCGTCATGATTGCTCTGCGAAAGTGTGGGATGAGAACGTGGAAGAACTCTCGTCTATGGGTCTTGGAACACCTCTGTTCAGACTGGGTATTCGGCGTGAAAAACGAGGTCACGTACTTCATGTGCAAATGCACCACGCAGTGTTCGATGGCTGGAGCCGATCTCTAACCTTTCGAGCCGTTGAAGATGTCTACCGTCAACCTTCCTGTTCGCCTCGCCTGGCGCGTTTCCAGCCATTCGTGCACTTCGCGCTGGAGCAAACCGAACGGCTACGCACTGCAAAGTATTGGGATGAGCAGCTCCGCGACTGTCAGCTCGTTTCCTTCCCACCTGTGAACGACATGGAAGGACCAAAAGAAGACCTACATGTCAACATCACAAACCTGCAGTGGCTACCGACGGGAGTAACACCCTCCTCCATAATTCGCGCTGCCCTAGCGCTGCTTGTAGCGAAGTACACAAATTCGGACGAGGTTGTTTTCGGAGCGACTGTTAGTGGGCGACAAGCATGTGTACCTGACATAGACTTGGTTGCAGGGCCCACGTTCGCAGTTGTACCAGTGCGCGTCAATATAGATTGGGAACAGACGCTTCGCGACCTGCAGATGCAGATACAAGAGCAAATGATCGAGATGCACGAGTATGAGCAGTACGGCATCCAGAACATCAAAAATGCAGTTGGATCTTCGTTCGCAAGCGATTCGCGTCTCTTCAATCTGCTACTGGTTGTGCAGCAAGAAATGGATCAGCGGGCAGGCAATGACGAGAACAGTCTCTTCTCGGCGACAGTCGGTGCAGATTCGAGTGAGACTCTCGCTCCGTTCAATTCCCACGGCATAATGATGGTCGCGACCCCGGCAGGGTCCGAGCTTGCTCTAGATATCAGCTTTGACACAGCGTCTATTAGCGGGAATGAGTGCAAGCGCTTTGTAGAGCAGCTTGAGCATCTGCTTCATCTACTTTGCACTGCAGAACAGCAAAAGTGCAAACTGCGCAATTTGTCATACGCGAGTACTTCAGACATCCAGCAAGCACTGGCATGGAGCGGCGTCACAATGCCACTTGCTTACGAACCGATTGTTAACCTCATCGGCTGCAAGATCGAGGCACAATCAAGTCGCCTCGCCATAGATGCTCACGATTCAAAGCTGACGTATCGTGACCTGTGGTTTCTGTCATCACAGCTGGCGATATCGCTTGGAAAGCACGACATTCAAGGCTGCAAGATTCCTCTCTGCCTAGTAAAGTCCTCTTGGATGGCTGTTGCCATGTTGGCGGTACTACGCGCAGGAGCTACTGCTGTTCCCGTGTCGTCTTCTATACCTGCGGACAGGGCGCGGCACATTGTAAGAACGTGCGACTCCGCACTCTCGATCACTTCACGACAGATGGCCATGTCATGCCCTTTCGCCGGTGTGCACAAGGTCTTGCTCGTAGAAGACCTGCTTGACGCATCCAATGAAGATGAGGTCAATTTGGCGGAAACACAGCAGGAGCGCTCATGTCCAGCAATTGTTGTCTTCACCTCTGGTACAACGAGCTCAGCAAAGGCTGTGCTGTGGAGCCATCTTACGCTCAGCAGCAATGTGCAGGCCGCTATTGAACTATTTGGACTGAACGCTGACAGCAGGGTGCTGCAATTCGCGGCTTACGACTTTGATGTGAGCATCGTTGAGACTTTGGCAGCTCTGTGTGCTGGAGGATGTGTCTGCGTGCCCCGTCAGTCGGAGCTTTCGGACAGGCTTTCACATGCTGTCGAAGACACGCAAGCCAATTGGATATGCCTGACTCCGTCCGTCGCATCTCTGCTCAATCCAACTCGGCTGACATCTCTGCAAACCATTGTGCTCGCGGGCGAGATGGTAACGCCAACCTGCGCGCGTAGTTGGATTGACGAAGGTCTGAAAGTGATTGTGTGGTACGGCCCTGCTGAGGCTTCTGTAGCTACCTGCGGCGTCTTGGGCAAGCACGACTGGCCATCCGGATTCATAGGTCGAAGCAAGTATGCACGTACATGGATCGTTGATATTCGCGACTCTGGAAAGTTGGCCCCCATCGGCACTGTAGGAGAGCTCTGCATTGAAGGCCCGATGGTAGCAGACGGCTATATCAACAGCAATGCGGATGATAGTGTCTTCTCGAAGCCGATGGCTGTTGGGGCGATCACGGCCGATCGCAGCGACGTGTGGAACTCGTCCTACCGGACAGGCGACTACGTCAAGTTCGACGACAAAGGCAACCTCACCTTCGTAGGTCGAGGTACTGACACGTGGACTAAGATATACGGCAGACGCGTACAGCTTTTCGATGTCGAGGAAGCGGCCTCAAAATTCTTTGCAGGTCGACCAGATCATCGCATCGTAGCAGATGTGGCATCTTTCGCCGACACGGACTCCGCAAGCCTAGTGCTTTTTGTATGCAGCAACGGACAGCGCGGAGACCAACATGAGCTGAGTCTCGACCGCACACGGGACACACATCTGTTTCCACGGCTGCGGCGTCACCTGGCCAGTCTGCTCCCAGAGTACATGATCCCCACATATTTTATTCCGGTTGACACGATTCCGCTCGCTAGGACTGGTAAAGTCGATAGACGGAGGCTTCATCGTCTCGCCAACAGACTTCGTCGCAAAGAGCTACTGGATCTTGTCGACGCAGGAGCTATTAATGAGCAAGTCTTATCGCACTTGGAGAAGCTTATAGCGGAAATATGGGCACCTGTGCTTGGGATTGATCTTGCTCGAATTCGACGTGACGATCATTTTTTCCGCTTGGGAGGCGACTCAGTTGCCGCAATGCGTTTGGTCGCCCTGGCTGACCGCAGAAATGTCCGTATTAGTACGTCACAGGTCTTTCAGCATCCCATTCTGTGCGACATGGCCGCCAGAGCAACTACCAGCGATCATCGCACATTTGAGGGACTCCCACCATTTTCTCTGCTGGCCACTAAGGATATCACCACCGCAATTGGTGCTGCAGCTCGGCTGTGTGATGTAGTACCTGCCAGAGTCATGAACATGTATCCATGTACGGCGCTGCAACAGGGATTACTAGCGCTCACTGCACGCAATCCGGGCCAATACGTGTCCAGAAGTGTGTTGCAACTGCAAGACGGCATCGACCCCTTGCAATTTCAGCGCGCCTGGCTCGACACCGTAGAAGACTTTTGTATACTCAGAACCCGCATCGTTGACCTCCCCGGAGCGGGACTGGTGCAAGTTGTCTTACAAAACCTCCCTATGCAGCGAGGCTCAGATGTTGAGAAATACCTCCAGGCAGACGAGCGACAGCACATGTCCTTGGGAGTTGCTCTTTGCCGCGCAGCCTTGATTGATCGTTCCTTCGTCCTTACGATTCATCACAGCATATACGATGGCACTTTCCTTTCCATGCTCCTCAGCAAGCTTGAGGCAAAGTACTTTTCGAGATCAGAAGCTGGTGCAATGGCATTCGAGAATTTCGTTCGGCATACCCTACGTGTTCCAGTCGACGATTCCGAAAAGTTCTGGAGACGCAGATTCGCTACCATCGAATGCCCGCCGTTCCCACAGCTCCCACCAGAGATCAACGAGCCACGCGCTAACCGGGAATGTGCGCGCGATTATGCTGTGCGCTGGCCACGCGAGGGCAGTACACCATCGATCGTAATTCAATCTGCCTGGGTTGTACTTGCGGCACGCTTCTCGATGACCGATGAAGTATGTTTTGGTACGGTTCTGAGCGGAAGGCAAATTGACCTACCCGGAGTAGAGAACTGTGCTGGGCCAACCGTCTGCACAATTCCCATCCCGGCTTCTGTCGATTGGAAAGAAAGCATCGCGGCCCTCCAGATTCGACTTCGACAGCAGGACCTGGATGCATTGCCTCACCAACAGTACGGGATACACAACATTGCCAGCTCAGCAGGCAGATCTAATCCTCAAGATTTGTTTCAGACACTGCTAGTCGTACATCCCGCCTCAACTGGCAAAACACTGCAGTCAGACAATCCCATATTCAAAGCTCGTAGTTTTGGAGCCACGTTGGCTACCCTGGGCACTGACCCTTTCAATGCCCACGCGCTCATGGTGTCATGCTGGCTGAGCACTGATGGCGTTCGCCTAGTCGTGAGCTTTGACGATCGCGTCCTGACCGAGTCTCAGGTCCAAATGATAATGCACACATTCGACCGCACTCTTCAAGACATGTGTGAGCGCCCTGAGAGGAATCTGGGTGAAGTCGCCGCAGTGTCGGCTGAAGAGCTCCATTCCTTCTGGAGTCAGCAGCCAGAAGCTCAAGGGTATCATCACGGCGGATCGGTTGAAATCAAGACCGTTGCACGGGTGCAGCATGCCCCTGTCAAAACGCGTGGAAGGCAAGATGACGCTTTTGGAAACTCAAGTACGCCACAGCAACCCGACCGCCTTCGTGAGCAAGCCGCATCTTTGTGCGACCTTGACGTAGATGATATCGAAGATCTGTATCCATGCACACCGCTGCAGGAAAGCCTGGTCGCTCTTTCCGAGCGGCGGCCAGGAGACTATGTCGGAAACGACACTCTCCAACTAGCGCCGTCAGTGGACCTTAGTCAATTTCGCGATGCCTGGGAGGCCGTCGTTCAGGCGATACCCATTTTGAGGACACGAATTACCCACATTCCCGGTGAAGGCCTCGTCCAGGTAGTCAGGCGCGATGCGGCCCCATGGTCGACTGCGAGTACCTTGTCCGAATTTGCCCGCGAGGTGCAGCAGACGCCAATCTCTGTGGGGACTTCACTTGCCAGATACGGACTCGTAACTGACCAAAACTCGAGCTGGATCTTCGCGTTAACAATACACCACGCAGCTTATGATGGCATCACCAACACTCTGGTTCGTGAGGCACTCGGGGCATTTTACGAACAGCAAGCGCTGCCTCTGCTACTTCCGTTCCGGCGGTTCGTGAACGACACTATGTCTCGTGATCCAGACGCCGAGCGTGATTTCTGGAGTGCTCAATTTAAAGGTCTGGATGCGCAACACTTTCCATCGTTTTCGCATAATCAAATGCCTCGGCCTGACTCGTTGCTCACGCAATCTGTCGAAGAGTTGACATGGGGCAAAGGCGACATTCTACCTTCGACCATCGTTCGAGCCGCTTGGGCGCTGGTCTGCTCAAGGTACTCCAGCTCCCACGACGTTGTCTTCGGAACGATTGTGTCCGGCCGTCAGGCACCGCTTGATGGTATTGACCGTGTTTGTGGTCCTACGATTGCCGCATTGCCTGTCAGAATCCTCGCGGCACCGGAAACTGAGGTGGGCGCTTTTCTGCAGGCGGTGCAAAGTCAGGCTCTTGAGATGATACCATTTGAGCAGACTGGCATAGCACGTATCTCCAGTATTAGTGAGTATGCTCGTGAAGCTTGCGACTACAGATCTATGCTCGTCATTCAGCCTGAGCAGAACATGCAAATGGCTGAGAGTACACTATTCATCGCCCAAGATTCGGACCACCAATCGCTGGACTCATATCATAGGTTCAACAGTCACGCGCTCATGGCTATCTGTACGCTGGGCAAGCAGAGGCTGTCCTTCCAGTTGAGCACCGACTCCGGGATCATCGACGAAGACACCACTTCACTCCTAGCCGGTCATTTCTCGCAGACTGTTCGCGAGCTGTGCAAAGCCAGCACTAGTGCGAGACTTTCTGAGCTGAGCATGACTACGGAGCAGGAGTTGGACCAGATATGGCGCTGGAATGAAACTATTGAATCGTCAGCAGACAAGTGCGTACACGAAATGATATCAAGAGTAGCTCAATCGACGCCAAATGCCATCGCCATCTCTGCATGGGATGGTGACCTTACCTACGAGCAATTGGACAGACTTTCCACCTACATCGCCCAGCGAATACTGAAATTCAAGATCACTGACAACCAGATTGTTCCAATCTGCTTCGCAAAGTCCAAGTGGACCACGGTAGCCTTCCTTGGTGTGGCCAAAGCTGGCCATGCGGTCTTCATACTGGAACCTAACTCGCCCGAAACTCGTTTGCGAAACATCATGGTCCAGATCAAGCCCGAGTTGATAATCACCTCGAGTTCAAATGAGCCCCTATGCTCGAAGTTCTGTGAGCAAGTCCTCTGCGTCGACTCCGCGTTGGAATTAGTATCCTGCCATGACCTGAATGACAACCCTGATCTTCAGCTACCTCACGTCAAACTGCAGGATACAATGTACATCATCTTCACTTCCGGTAGCACTGGAGAGCCCAAAGGCTGCATGATCTCCCACGGCAATATGAGCAACGCAGTGGCGCTGCAGAAGCCCTGTCATCGAATTGACGGTACATCACGAGTGTACGACTTTTCTGCATACTCGTTCGACGCGCATCACTGGTGTCTAACACACACTCTTTGCGCCGGCGGTACGCTCTGTGTGCCTTCTGAGGCTGAGAAGCAAGATCGACTGTTGGAAAGCATCCAGTCGTACCGTGTAACTGATCTGCTCGTCACACCCGCGACTGCAAGAATGATAGACCCAGCTGCTGTTTCCACACTTCGCAACGCCATCATCGTGGGAGACAGGATGCATAGCGAGGAACTTACTCCATGGGCGGCTAGCACGAACCTCACATATGCATACGGGCCATCAGAGGCAACCTGCTGGGCGACAAGCTGGAAGGTGCCATGTTCGGTGCCGCAAAGCATCATGATTGGCAAAGGCAACGGGCAGGTAACCTGGATTGTGGATCCTGACAACTTCGATCGGCTTTCTCCAATAGGGACTGTCGGTGAGCTGTGCTTAGAAGGCCCCCTGGTAGGGCAGGGCTACTTTGGTAACGATGGAAGCACACGTGCATCATTCGTCGACTCTCCTTCATGGCTGACGAGAGGCTGCAAAAATTCCCAAGGAAGGCAGGGGCGAGTCTATCGCACTGGCGACCTGGTCAAATATAACCCAGCAGACGGCAATATCATCTTTGTAGGACGAAAAGACAATCAAGTCAAACTCAATGGCAGGAGGCTCGAATTGGGAGAGATTGAACAGCACCTCGTCAATGGCTTAGCTCGAAAGACAACCCCACCGCTTCTCGCAGCAGAGCTTGTCACGCCCGCGGCCTTAGCGCGGTCTGTCCTTGTGGTCTTCGTGCAAGTCCATGAATCGAGTTGGGAGACGTCGCGAGGCCAGCTAGAGGAGCTTCGTAGCGAGTTGGGGGATCATTTTCCGTCGTATATGATACCCTCCACATTCTTACCTCTGTCGGCGATGCCACTCAATTCTTCGGGCAAGATCAATCGCAGAAAGCTGAGAGAAATTGGGCGCGACTTGGATGTTGCCCGATTTGCAGCTTCGTCGAGTCAATCGACTCCTTCTCCTCCAGCAACGGACCGAGAACGCAAACTGCAGCATATGTGGTCGCAAACACTGCACATCTCTCTAGACACGATTGGGCGGGATAGTAACTACTTCCGCATCGGCGGGGATTCCATCTCGGCCATGCAACTAATGACGACCGCCCGTCGGCAGGGCTATTCGTTGGCAGTTTCCCAGATATTGACGCAGCCGTGCCTGAAAGACATGGCAGATGCGATGGAGCAGCTAAAAGGAGGAGTACAGGCACTTGACATCGAGCCTTTTTCACTTCTGAATCATCCTGGCAAGCGTGACGAGATTCGACTTGAGATTTCCCGCCAGTGCAGCGTGAGCATCGACAGCGTGGAGGATTGTTATCCCTGTACGGCTGTGCAGAAGTCGCTTCTCGCTGTCACCTCAAAGCGGCCAGGAGACTATATAGCGCGGATTCCGATCCAACTAGCCGACGATGTCGACCTGTCTCGGCTTCAAGAGGCGTGGGAGCAGGTGAGCAGTCTGGCGGCGCCGATTCTACGTAATCGAGTCGTGGCTATCGAAGATGAAGGGTTTGTTCAAGCGCAGTTGCGACTCCCTCTGGAATGGAGTGAGCACGAAAGCGTCGAGTCGTTTCTGGAATCTGATAACCACCAATCTATGGGGCTGGGTACAAGTTTGACGAGATTGGCTATCGTGAAGGACGCGAAAGCCAGCAGAATCCTGTGCATCCTGATCCAGCATCACGCCATATATGATGGGGTATCCATTGCCCTGTTGCTGGACAAGGTGAGCAGCGCATACAAAAGGACTGATAAGCACACTACTGCCGCTCCTTTCCAGCGATTCATTCAGCATATCCTTGGGATAAGCAAAGAAAAGTCCAGGGATTACTGGAGAAAGCAGTTCTCAGGCTGCAAGGCGACCAGTTATCCCGATCTTCCTCATGAAGGGCATCAACCACAAGCCAATAGTACTGTCTCTGCCAGTATCGAAGGCTTGACCTGGCCGACGCAAGACGTTACCCCTGCTGTCGTCGTGCGAGCAGCGTGGGCAATCCTATCAGGCTGTTACACCGACTCTGAAGACGTGGTTTTTGGAGTTCTCAGTACAGGTCGCCAGGCTCCAGTGGACGGGATTGAGAACATAATTGCGCCCTTGATCGCTGCACTACCCGTGCGGGTCTTACTGGAACCGACCACGACTGTGCACCAACTGCTCTCCGCGATGCAAAACCAAACTATCGAGATGACCCCATATGAGCAGACGGATCTGTCTGACATCCAATCCTCGAGCGAAGATGCCGCTTCTGGCGCCAAATTCAACGCTTTGCTTGTGATTCAGCACTCGGATCAAGCGGCTGGACTGACGTGTACGAAAGGGCCATTCGAGCACATCTCTCATTCGTTGCATGATGGAGACCTGAACCACTTTAACCCTCACGCAGCTATGATCATGTTTCAGTTGAGCCGTTCAGGATACCTCCATATTGAGGTCAACTTCGATGCCGAAGTGATTGGACCTGCACAAGCAGACCTTTTGCTCAGTCACTTTGAGCGGATTCTGCGTCAAATATGTGCATCGTCGCCTGTTGACATGCTCAAAGACATCAGTGCGTTGAGTGAACGAGATGTCGAGACGCTGTGGAAATGGAACGCCGAACCTCCGGCAGCGACCCCAGCATGCGTGCACGATTTGATCGCCAGCACTGCTTCCACGTATCCCACCAGCCAAGCGCTTTGTGCATGTGACGGCGAGCTGACATACCGCGAGCTTGACACTCTGTCAAACAAACTGGCTAAGCAGCTGCTGCGTTGCGGCGTGACGCCCGGCAGCGTCGTCCCACTTTGCTTTGAAAAATCCATGTGGCAGCCAGTAGCGGCTCTGGGAGCAATGAAAGCAGGCGCTGCTTGCGTTTCTATTGACTGCACACAACCGGAAGGACGACTACGCTCGATTGTCGGTAGGATCGAGCCCAATATTGTCCTCAGTTCCAATTCCAACCAAGCCATGGCTGACAGGCTGAGCACCGCCCATGTGGTAGTCGTTGGACATGATTTACGCAAGCAGCAGCCGATTGGCGACACTGATCTTCCCAAAGTCAGTCCACACGATCTGCTCTACGTAGTCTTCACGTCCGGCTCAACTGGAGTGCCGAAGGGGGTTGTCACGACCCATCAGAACTTTTCTTCAGCAGCAACACATCAGAGAGAGCGCCTGAAAGTGAGCCATGGTACCCGCGTATTCGATTTTGTCTCCTACAGCTTTGATGTTGCGTGGTCAAATCTTCTCAACACGCTAATCTGCGGCGGTTGTCTTTGCATTCCGTCAGAGAGCGATCGCAAGAATGATATTGCTGGAGCCTTCAACAGATTGAAAGCTAACTACTCATACTTCACACCCACTGTCGCCCGTTCTCTAAATCCCCTGGCCTTGCCAGAACTGAGAATACTGGCGATGGGCGGCGAGCCCATACCTGCCACTGAGATCAGTCGGTGGAGACAGGTAGAGAGCGTCGTGGGAATTTATGGACCAGCAGAGTGTGCGCAAGCACTGTGTTTCATCGACTTGACTCGCGAAAGTCCCTCCAAGCACGTCGGCCGGTCATTCGGTGCAAGGACTTGGCTTGTTGAGCCTGGCCGTGTTGATCGACTTGCTCCTATTGGTGCCGTGGGAGAATTGGTCATAGAAGGGCCAGCCGTGGCCATGGGCTACTGGAGTGACGAGGAGACGACAAACGCATCGTTCCTAGCATGTCCAGCCTGGCTCGCGGAGAGGAATGGCAGTGCCAGCCGGGTTTACAAGACTGGTGATCTCCTTCGATACAACGCCGAGGACGGCACTCTCATATTCGTTGGTCGAAAGGATCAAATGGTCAAGCTACGAGGCCAGCGGATCGAGTTGAGCGAAGTCGAGCACCACGTTCAAAAACTTCTGCGGGCGCACGCGGCATTGTGCAAATCCGTCGCCGCAGAGATCATTACGCCATGCAACAGTAAAGCACCCCTCCTCGCGATGTTCCTGGCCCTAGCAGATCAGGACGTTTCTTCCCATGACCGGCTTGACCGGACCTTCCGCCTAACTCGAGCTCTGGAAGAACTGGAAGAAGATCTCATAGAGGCTTTGCCGCAATATATGATTCCAGGAGCATACATCGTCCTTGATGAGATGCCAATGACCACTACGGATAAGATAGACCGTCGAGCCCTCCGACAGATTGGAGGTCAGAGAAGGCTCGAAGACCTTGCCAGCATGCAACTCAACGGAGGGAAGTCGTCGCAGAAAGCGCCTAGCACAGACATGGAGCGAAGGATACAGCAACTCTGGTCGCAGATTCTTGGGATCGAGGCGTCGAGCATCAAATCTCAGAGCAGCTTCCTGCGAATTGGAGGCGAGTCGATCTCTGCGATGCGTCTGGTCGCTGCGGCGAGACAAGCCGGAATCTCTTTCACTGTTGCAGATATCTTCCGCAACCCTCGACTAAGCCAATTGGCACAGGTGGCTGAGAACATCCACACGGAGCCAGAGCACAAGGCAGCACCAAACTCCCCGAGAAAGCCTTTCTCACTCTTGCCAACAAGTGCTTCTGGAGGGCATATGGAGTTCCTCTACGACGTCGTGGAGCCCCTTCTCGGCGGTGCGGTGGATGTGGACGACATACAAGACGTGCTTCCTGCGACCGACTTCCAAGCTCTCGCTGCACAAGAGGCCTTGCAGACTCCACCTGGACGCCTGCCGCACTTCGTTCTCGATCTTCCAAAAGACGTTGACGTTGCTCGTCTGCGATGGGCCTGCAAGCGCTTGACTGACCACTTTGACATTCTTCGGACTGTCTTCATCGAGCTAGAGGGAAGAGTGTGGCAGGTGCAGCTAAGCAATTTGAAGATGCGCTTCGAGGTTGCCAAAGCCGAGAACGAGGACGTCAATACCACAGTCCAAAAAGTCTGTGAGCGAGATCTGAAGAGACGGAAGACGTGGGCTGAGACTTTGGTCGCCTTCATGGTGGTGACAAGCCCTTTGCAACAACAGAAGTTCATCTTCAGAATGTCGCACGCTCAATTCGACGACCACAGCTGCGCATCAATGTTTCAGGCTTTGACAGCGTTCTACCTTGATGGGAGCATGCCAGCACCACGGACAGGATTTGGAGATCTCATTTCTTTCCGCGAGCACAACAAGACTGCAAGCCTTGAATACTGGCGGACTCGTCTGAATGGTGCCTCAACACAGTCCCGCGCTGAAGAGCCCAACCAGGATCATGTTGTTCTGGCGCCGGGAGATCAATTGTCGCTCCAGATCAGTATACCACTACCACCGGCAAAGGCGTGTAGAGGTATACCACTTGCCACGATTTTCCATGCAGCATGTGCGATTGTGTTGGAACAACAATACAACTCGCAGGACGTTGTCTTCGGACGCCTTGTCACAGGCCGCACGCTGCTTCCTGCAGAGCTACAGCAGACCGTCGGTCCTTGTCTGGTGGAACAGCCCATCAGATATCGAGTGCAATCCGGAGATGATCTCTGGAGTGTTGCCCAGGGGCTGCAGCGGCAGTTCATTGAGGATGCAAGCCACGAAGCAGCTGGCATGGTAGAGATAATTCGTCAGGCGACATCTTGGCCTGCCGAGTGCTGTGATTTCGGCTGGAGGACAGCGTTCCAGCAAGAAGATGGTGGCTTGATACCATTCCTGGGCCAAGCGGGAGTGCGCATTACTGCGTTCGAGAGACCGCATCCTCCGCGCTGTCGACCCGAAATATACGCTACGCCAGGATCTGACAAGCTCGAGCTATCTTTCGAGGGCAATCGCGTGGCGCACAAGGAGGAAGAGGTCCGATCGATCGTTGAACAGATAGCGAAGTTGCTTGCAACATGTGTTGCGTAGTAGAAGGACCGTGATGGTTCCATGTTTAGGCGGCGCATAGACCTATAAGGTAGAGCAGCTCTTAGAAATCGCTTTCTTGCCTCACAAGGTGTCAACGTGACATTCAAAGTGCAAGCCGTACCGTCCTCTTGAATCGCTCTGGTTCACGCAATGTCGGAGTGAGCGCGATCAGAGCTAGGCCTCATTACTTCTGGTGGTTCCACATATCAACAATCATGTGCCACACAAGGGCGTTCGCTCTTGCCTGCTATTTCGCCCTTGGAACGACCTCCGCATCCTTCTTCGCTTGTTCCTGCGCCAGCTCTTTGCACACTGGACTCTTTTCTCTCAATTGGGGTCCATACTTGATAAAGGCAAAGGGTATCAAGCACATAGGCAGGCTCAGGAAGCCCAGGAGACTGCAAGCCCACGCGACACCAAGAGCGTCATACATAGGCCGAGCCGCAAAAGGCAGCACAACACCAAACGTGCTCCGTGCGATGCTTGTTGCGCCGAGTGCACTGGCGGAGTAGACCTTGTAAGAATCCACTAAATAATTAAAGAGAGCAACGAAGATGAGGACAAAGCCAATGCCGAATGGAACTCCTCCGAGCATAGGCACAATCCAATGTACGGTAGGCCTTGCTGCCCATCCAGTCCAGAACAGACCAATCGTGATGAGTGGCCCGCCAAAGCACCCAAGTGGTAGACGTTGATATTCTTCTTTCGAAGCCCAGACCTTGCGCTTTTCTTTGGCCTGCTTCAGCACATGATCGTACCACAGACAAGGAGGAATTGCCGCGATGATGCCAATGCACATCGGAATGAAGGCCAACCCCACTTCTCCTTGCCCGAAGTTGTAGATGGGCTGGAAGATGACCGAGTATGCTTGAAACAGCATAAAGATGATACCATATATCAAGGAGAGATAGAGGCAGCATGCGCTCACGATTGGCTCAGCAACGATCATTCGTAGTGGCCCGCCCAGCACTTGCGTGATCAATTGCCGTCGCGTCGTGTGTTTCAGTTCCAGAGGCGCGTAGACTTTGACGCCAGGCTGGGTTCTTCGCACTCGCCGGGCTTTCGACATCAGCAGGGCTGGTGCGAAAGTTTCTGGTAAGAGAAGCACAGGTGGTATGGTGATACCAGCCAGAATAAGACCGAACCAGAATGGCCACCGCCAGCTGATCTCAGCAAGATATCCAGATGGAATAGGCCCAGCCGCGGGTCCAAATGAAGCTACCACCATGAACCAAGCAATGGAACGCCCCCGCCAAACAGGATTATCAAGGACATCTGCAAAGAGGCCCCCAGTGAGCGATATCGGTGTAGCGCCGAATAGCCCCGTCAAGAAACGAAAGATGATGAAGGCTGGCCAATTTGGGGCCAGGGCGCAGGCCAGCATGAAAGCAGTATATGCTATGAAGGTAGTGATGATGATCCATCGTCGTCCATAAGACTCTGAAAGAGGGGCCCAAATTGTCGGGCCTACCACATAGCCGATGAGGTAAACGGAATTCGGTAGGACGAGCTGTTCCTGACTGGCAACGTTGAAGTGTTGTCGCAGCTGTGGCGAGGCCAAACTAGGAAGGGAGCTGGCGATAGTACTGTTCAAGCCGATCAAGCTACCAATAGCGATGATACCGATCTTCTTGGCCGCCGACCAGTTGTATGGGTTGGCCTTGTCGCCATTACAGAACGAGACGACGTCGCATGTGCCTGAGGCCGGATCAGTATCGATGGAATCGTATCACAAATACAAGCTCACCGCCAGCTGCGCTGGGCTCTTGGGACATGTCTCAATGGATGCGCAGATGAAGCCGAAGATGGAAGTGCAACGCCTTCGCCGAGCATCGAGACGAGCTCGCTTGATGATCTGCACAACTCCTCCCATGGTCCTCGGCAATTCTCTCAGCCGCTGATATGAGCCGGCTGCCAGCGTCTCGCTAGGTTGCCATCGCGCAATACTTCGTTGACTGCAGTGCCATTTCTCACACCGTCCGGAGTGATCTCTACTGCGACCTCAGTGGTGGGGAACATCCACCAGCTGGACTGAGGGATGTGGTCTCCGGAGATTGTTACGTCATCACCATCGTGTCTACATGTACGAGCTCTGCTGAGTTGTGAGTCCCAAAGGTGACGATCTTCCTGTCATGAGGCCCATGACAAGCCTGAGTCACTAAGCCACGACGCGGTGGCCCTCTGGACGTCTCAGAAAGCCAGTGAAGGACAATCCCGCCTGTGACCCGGAGGCAAACTCTGAACCCAGCGAAAAAGAAACCAGAAGTGTTGCGGATAGAGAGCGCGACAAAAACCGTCCGAAGCCCTGCGGCGCTGTCGAAATCCTGAGCTCTGTGGAACCGATAATGATCTGATTCGCAGAGTGCCAGCGCCTTGTGGCGACTTCGTGGGTCAAGATTTCATTTCACTTCCGCGGCGGGGGGGTATCTACATCTATGCGCTCAGCCATGCTTTCAACAGAACTTTTGATTGTCGCTACTCCTTCCAGTCGAATACCAAACTCACGCCATCATCTCCCGCCGTTACCACATACTTGCCCGCGACACCCGATTCCGAGCTGCCGTTCCCCTGCACGAAGCCCAGGATGCCACCTCTTTCCCCATCGTTCTCAATGTGCCCCTTCCACTCCTTCAACAAGCCTTGATCTGCTGAGGCTGCCGTTCCGCCTCGAACGTCCCATCTCCGCACAACGCCGTCATTTCCGCAGGATGTGAGAAAGTGGCCACGTGGGTTCGCAGTTCCGAGTGGCGTTTTGGTAAACTCGACTTTGATGACCGCGTGCGGGACTTCGTCCAGGGCGTGAGCGTCTTTGATGTGCCGACGTACTGAAAAGTTTTTCGCCGCGTCGAGGATGGCTATGCTGCCGTCGACACTGCCGGCGGCGAGTAGCGTGAGGGGCGGTTGGGAGAAGTCGAGTGTTTCGATACCGTCGGTTTGTGCGGCGAACGCTGCGAGAATCTGACCAAAGTTTCCCGTTGAAGACGCGGCTGGGGCTTGCTTGGCGCCTCCAGCTTTGGCTTTCGCGCCTGCACCTTTCGTGCCCACTGTTGATTGCTGTTGTGCTGAGAGTCTAGGCAGGGAGACAACACGAACGTTGCCGAATGCACCTCCGACTGCTACGATACCGCCACCGGGCGAAATCGCGGCGGAGTATAACCCTCCATCGACCTTGAAGCGTTCGTCCTCGGCTGTGAGTTGGATGAGAGCTTGACTGCCATTGGGATTTGTGACTCCAGCAGCAGCTGCCTCGCCGAACACATCCCAAACGAAAAGAGAGCTGGCTTCGTCGACTGTAGCAAGTAATTGACCTCCTGGTGTCCAAGCTCCGGCTGTGCAAGGCGTCTGGTGGAGGAAGAATGACTGCACCATGTTCAAACTTTGGCCCTCAATGGTATAGACCCAGACACTTCCATCTGCGGCACCCAGTGCTATCGTGTTGGCGTACTGCTCGTTCGAGGAAGGACATGGCAGAATCCAGGTGATGTCGTCGACTTCTTTCGCCGAAGCAAGCAACTTGGCTTCGGAGGATTGTGATGTAGGTGTCGTGAATACATTCAGTGTCCCTGCTGCCGTTCCAGTAACGATGAACTCTCCTCTTGGCAGGGTGAATGCAATTGCGTTGACTGTTTCGTCCTGTGGCCCTAGCCGAGCCACAACCTCCTGCGATTTTCGCTCCTTTGGCTGAGGATTTGTCTCATAGCTGGCAGGCAGAACTGGCCCCGGCTCGGGTGTGGCATCCCACAGATATGCCGTGTCATCTCCTCCTCCTGTCGCCACAAGTTCTGGTCGCAAGGGGTGTTGCGCGATGCAGTATACACTGTCTTTGTGCCCGTCAAAGTGTGCCACGCTGTCGTTCTGCAGCTGTATCGTCTGTTGCACCTCGCCTTGCCCGTCATCTTCATCTCCCGAGTCCATGGCCGCATCGCCGTCATCTTCCACGATCTCCTCGGCCTCATTGGGATCCAGCATCGCGGCATCTTCTTCGTGGGGGTTCTGATCGGCCATTGTGATGTTGTGAGTTTGTGTATGGACTGGAGCGGAGAACAGAATCGGTTCCAGCGAACACGGAATTTATTTCAACGAGCTGCTTTGAAATCTGAAATCGATGTCATCGCAGACGGATCGGCCTGTGAGTTCTTCCGACCCGAGCTTAGCCAATGCTGTCTCACGCTTCCAACCTTCCATCTTCTTCCTCTTCTTGCTCTGCATCTCATCGACCTTTCGGCAGCACCGCTTGACACGGACGCACTGGCCATATCGCTGCCAACGAAGGCTGATACCAGACTACCGCGCATAACTAAGCTCCTTGGCCAAGAGTTAGGACAAATGTCGCCGTCGCCGCAGCGTGGAAGCACTGCCCGCTGAGAGTACAGCAGCAGTCTGTTTATGGACGGATTGAATGCGAGCATTCTTCTCGCCGCCGCGCAGCACCCTTCATGGCCGGTGTCAAAACGCCAGCAATCTCGTCTGAAAAGGCAAGCCATGGCTTCCTCTGGCCAGACAACACTGCCAAGCGGTCCAGATCAATGCACCGCAACTCTATTCCCACGTGGCAGCGTGGCTAGTCCGCATCGGTCCTGCTTAGGCCTCAATTAGGCGTATGGACACCACATGGCGTTTTGGGACGAGGCGGCAGTACGGACGCCTCTACGGAATGTCTGATTCCACGTGTCGTGCGCTTGCGTCTGTGCAGACGAAGCCTGCAGGTACAAGTATGCAGCGCCTCTCACAACGGCGTAACCTGCTGCTCCATCACTCATCAGATCTACATATCGCCCCAGCGCAACCATGTTCAAAGCTCTGCTTCTCGCAACCGTTGTTGGTGCCGGTGCAGCCAACATTCCTCTCGAGGAACGAGGCAACAGTCCTCATTCGTACCAGTGCTCGTCTGTCAACAAAAAATGCTCGCAGGCCAAACAGGTGTCGTCAGCCTCTGCGTACTGCTCCTCGTACCTGAAAGTCCCGAAGACTGCCACGAAGACCGTGACCAAGTGCCAGACCACAACCGCCTACTCTACCACCTACACGAAAACCGTCACGAAGCCGGCCACCACGACAGCAACGACGACCATCACTGGCTGCGCTTACCCTTCCCGGATTCCTGTCCGCGAGCCCGTCGAAGGCGGTACTCGCAAGCGCGATGCGGAACCAGATCTTGACAAACGCTACGGCTATCCTGTGCAGAAGCCGTCCTGCCTCTCCAGCTACAAGAAGTCCAGCGATATCACCAGCGCCTGCAAGTGTCTGTCCCTGAAGCCAAAGACTACCCAGACCACGACAGTGACCACCACCAAGACTGTCTCCAGACCTTACAAGGTACGTGACTCGCCATACTACGAAAGGTTTGTGCTGACATATCCCAGACTGAGTCAACGGTTTATGATCAGCCATCGACCAAGACTGTCTATGAAATTCCGCCAAAACCCACGTTCGCCATTGCACGAGCTGATGATCCTTATAAATTCCTCCGAGACGAAGGGGGTATAGACAAGCGTTCAGAAAGTGGTCTTGGCGCGAGTGTCAAGGAGGTACAGAGTGGTGGGCCAGTATTCGCTCCTGAGGGTCTTCCCATTGACCAAGCAATTCTTTTTCAATTGAACAACGCGGATGGGCTTAGCGGCGAAATTCGCATCGTTGACAGCGTGACGGGAGGCTCGCTCACTGGTTCAGGGCTTGGCGTCCCGACATATCAGCAAGGGCAGAGTGGAGAGGACTATCGAGTCCAGTATACCCCAGCCTCGCCACCGCCATCTCCACTCTTCAAGCCCATTTCGTGCAGCATATCTCAAAATGCAGCAGATGGCAGTTGCCCAATCGATTGCGAAATTCCTGGACTGGAGGGAGAGGATATTAACCAGCAGTACCTCAGTGCATCATGGTATTTGGGTCCTGCTGACACGGTTTCTGAACAGACCTATATCACTTATGCTGTCACGAAGGAGCCAGAGCTAGCTGAGGAACCGGGGAACTTCCCACAGGAAGGCCCTGATGCTGAAAGAGGACAGTCTGGCGGTGGCAACAAGAAGCGTTGGCTTGACGGCGTGCCCACTGGTCATGGTGGCAATCCAGAGGTTTAGCAGCTCTGTACATGAACGAATTGATGAATGCAAGAAGTGTTCTCAGGTATTGGGGTCCAATAGACGGCGATGTGTCTCGATAGATGAATATTCCAAAGCTGTTCAACAACCAAGGAACAGGCGCCGATTGACATGTCTGACGTCTAGATCAGTCGCGTACACCCATTCTACGTTGGAGAAATATTGATGCGAGAGCTAGGTGCAGATTCGACACACGGCGCATCAGTGCTGTCATTTGCCAGAGGGAAGCGTTTCTTACTTTCCTTTCCAATCCACTACTACGGTCGGAAAGACTTCTGAAAACACGCCTTGAGGCTGCACATTCATGCTGTTTCTTACTTGCCAATCGCGCATTCAGGGCGGTGTCCCATTAGGCCTGATGCGACCTGCTCGCGTGGGCAGCTGCATGGTACGGCGTTGTTCGGTCCGCACTTTGTGGAGCATGAGCGTCAGCCGCCCCTCCGCAGAAATCATGAAGATACAAAGCTGCTGCTTACCCGACCGACGACGTTTTGTCGTTCATCCACTGGCTCAACTACTGGGGACTCCGGAACAACTCCGAGTACTACGGCAGTAGCGATGATTGTTGCAAAGTGCTTCATGGCTAGGACGTGGAGGTTTGTCAGGTCAATGGGCTTCAATGAATGCTAATGCTTGTGATCCTTGAGGTGGATGAGTTTGTAGTCCTCGAACCATATGTTACAGATGTCATGGCGCCCTAAATACACACCCACGGTGGTAGCTGAGATCGCAACGTTCAACTTAGGAACTGTTCGACTATACCATTCTGGACAGACTGCGACAAGCAGCTTAGAGCAGGCGTAGGGCGTGCTGACAGCTTATGTATGTCTGTCTGGCTGGGCTGCCGCTAGTGGTAGATTTTCGGATGTCCTATCAGACGCTTCATGTCTAGTATCCAATCTGAGACAATGCTTGCGTATCTGCGTGGATCGCGCGTGTGTCGACGGCATGTTCGTGCGCAATGTATCTATAAATTGCTCCTACAAGCATGTACGTACTTCATACATCGCTACGCCCAAGCTTTGTTGCCATCGATATTTCTATCACCACGCGGTCCGGGGTTCTGCTGTCAGTGAGACCTGTCAACAACGCTGGCTGCTCCCGCAACAAAACATGAAGGTCGTCACAGGTCTTTTTGCCATCACCCTGGCATTCACCAGTACGACCACAAGCGCTCCCGTGATCGAAGAAAGAGACGACATCTACTGGGTAAGCTCGTGACGGTCACCACAATATCTCGAAAAGTTCATCACCAACTTACACTATCCGCAGTGCGGTGTCGGCAACAGTGTTCGTTGTCTCTGCCCATGTGAACCTTCGTACTTGGGAATCACAATCTGTCCCTCAGACTGCTATTACGGCTGAGAATCATGTTATTGGAACGATTAAATGATCCGTTGGAAGTCAGCGTATGCTGGACTGTGCCTGTTTGATACTTGTATCGTAAGGAAATTATTGTGGGAAGTAGATCGAGGGTACTATTGAGACGGGAATTACGTTGAACACGAAGGAGGAAGCTCCTCTGAGGAGCAAAGCGCTAGGTAGATTTGTTCGAACTGTTGCTCTGACTGGACCTCGGCGTAGTCGAGGCAGACCTCTCAGTTTCAAGACATCGATTCTGCCTTCGTGATGTCCACATCGAGGACAGACTCTCTGCGACCCTATTTGGCAAAGCCGTCTCATGTCGCCCAGTCTGGTCAGACTTCTGGATCTGCAAATAAGAGAACACGGCGATCCCCGTCAGGAATGGGTGTGAGCGGCCGCTCGACACCGCTATCTTCACCGGATCTTAGGTTATAAAGCCAGATGCGGGGATTCCACTTTGTAGGGGTCTCGTAAGGGTTCGACGTTGGAACGTGCAAATCTGTACCCAGTTCCACAAAGTATTGTCAGTGGCGAGCTTGTCGCCGGCCAAAGGTCCGCCATCAACTCTTGCACAGAGCTTTGAAAGTGGTGATGATCTGTGGCCTGGCGCATATAGAACATCCTTACTTGTATTCAGAAGATCTGTGTCCGGTGTGCGGCCGCTGGAGTGCGGCCGCTGCAGTGCTTGTTGCCGGAATCGTGACATGGCGACCTGCTCGAGCCTTGGGAGTGTTAGCAAGCCGGCTGGCTTCAATAGCACTCAAATTTGGCGGCCATTGATCGTGCAGTGACTATTGATGCCTTGTTTCACGCCAGCGCGCTGTTCGGATGCCTCCAGCGAGCATACTGTACTGCTCAGATCTCAGCAGTCGAGGGCTCGTAACTGTCAAGACGGGCGGTGGCCTTGGTATGCTTCTGGAGTGAGTTACGCGAAGACTCTCAGCTTCGTGCTCAGCTTCGTGCTGCTTGCGCCAGGGCGTTGTTCAACTGCACCACCGCTCCCACAGGGTCTTTGCTTCTCGGGGAAGAATCATTGCTTCCGAAAGGTGCGGTGGGATGTTTGCCAAGAGGGTGGAGGGTGGAATATTGGGTCATGCTGTGTGGAGTTTTGAGCACGGATCAACCCTCCCACAGACACAGCAGCAGCTGCCTTTCTGTCTTGTAGTCTACCCCATCATTCACCACGATTTCGATGGCGATACGTTCGAGTCACTCACAGCGCACAGCTCGGTGATGTTCCGCGTCCTGTCGTGCTGGGCAGGAAACTGGCATCGCCCTCTCGGCCTGCTGTTGGAAACGCCCTCTGCGAAGCGGGGCCTCATCACTCATCACGACCTCAAACACGACAGCAGGATGTGGAAATGGAAGTGGTTGGACACCGGGCTGAGCAGAGCTCTGCCTGTACCCCAATGACCGCAGTCCGCAACGGCATCTGCAAGTCTCATTGGGCCATGCACCGGTGAGCTGCACCGCAGCCTGCAGCTATGCGGCGGGCGAAAGCAGGCTGAGCTGGCGGCGGTGATTGCCTGTCCAACGGACGCACCGCTGCACCACGAGGAATCCTTCTCACGACACTTGACCCTTCGACATCCCCTCGCAGCGCCTCAGGAAGAAGGGCGCTCGTGGCAAGATGAACGGCAGCGATCCATTGGGCACCTTCGACTTCGACGCCTTCCTCAACCAGAGCAACGGCATGCCTTCGATCGATGCCGACCTGAATGAGGCCATCTCGCCTCCGCCACCTCCAGGCGAGGCAGTGCCCGACACGAGCATCAGCAAAGGTCAGATTGGAACCGAGATTGCTGTTCGACAGCTCTACCGCAAGGACCCCACCGAGCCGTGGAAGCCGTGGAAAGCTGGCGAAGATCCGGATATCAGCAAGCATGCCGAGAGCCTCAAATACGCTCTGGTGGATCGACGCGAACGAAATAGCGAGTTTGACGAAGGCCTTTCATTGCATTCGGTCACTGTGCAAAACGCAGCGCTGCGAACACTTCTGGCCACTGTGTTCGAAGGATACCGCGGCTTTTCGAGCACCACCACCAATCTCACTTTCAGGGCGCCATTCCACGACTTCGTTCACTGCTGGGCTCAGTATGAAGCTGTCCACGCCACCATTCCCCACGGCAGTACCGAGTCTCAGGTTTTCACTCTCTTCACGAGCATCATCGAACCTGAAATCCGACCGCTGCTGGACCGCAAACAAGACATTTTGCGAGAAAGAAAGGCAGAATTCCAGGATGCCTGGCTCGTCTTCACTCCGGATTCTGAGGTCGCCACGACGTTGGAGGAGGGAGAACGGATCTACAGCTTTTTGAGCAGCAGGTACACATCGATCCGAGACGAAGTCTTTCTCGAACTCACCGTTCGTCATATTGGTTACGACGGTACCAAGTTCGGATGGGAACAGGGATATCTTTTCATCGGCGCTTACGATGGACTTAAAGCTCTCTGCGAGTTGGACGCGATTCCACTGCAATTCCACTCACGGCAGCAGGAGATCGTTAGCGTCACGACAAGCAGAGGGCGCGACTTTGTGAACTTGCAAGGCTGGCATTACAAGGCCTATTCAGGTCGTGTGATGCCAGCTGATCAGCGGCGTCGTGTGCGTCAGGTAAGTGTGATCGCTGAGGAACGATGGGCATCCGACCTGACCGAGGACTACAGGTCGACCACGGACGGATTGTTGTTGATACCGCCATGTACTACTCGCAGACTGACACCCCGAGTTTGCTATCGGCACTCGACTCAAGTCCATCGCCTCCAAGTGACACTATGCCATCGCAACCGGATCCTTACTTCGACCCTTTCGCTGTCACTCCAAGACCTAAAGCCAAGAAGTCTTCGAAGAGAAGAAGGAAACAAGTAGAAGCTGCTCCCATGAAACTATCTGAACATCTTCATCATCTTTGCGCTCCATTCGTCA
Source organism: Cercospora sesami (assembly GCA_013365235.1). Taxonomy (NCBI): domain Eukaryota; kingdom Fungi; phylum Ascomycota; class Dothideomycetes; order Mycosphaerellales; family Mycosphaerellaceae; genus Cercospora; species Cercospora sesami. Next base: position 36,848 of record JAASLG010001121.1, read on the forward strand.
AAGGCTACGACATGACCACCAAACAATGGGCGACTTTCGTTGTCGACAATGTCCACGAAATCACCTTTAGCTCAGCAGCTTTCAAGCACTTGTTCCTTCCACACGACTACAAGGACCTCATCCTCGCTTTCGTCCAGTCTCATCTCAATAAAGATGATGTCTTCGACGACGTCATCGAAAGGAAGGGCCAAGGAATGATTGTGCTTCTCCACGGCCCTCCAGGCCTGGGGAAGACATTAACAGCGGAAGCAGTAGCAGAGGAAATGAAAGTGCCATTATATGTCGTTAGCGCGGGACAATTGGGATTCGATGTCGAAGCTATGGAGGAGAAACTCCAAGATGTCCTGGATATCTGTGCCAAATGGGGTGCAGTCTTACGTCTTGATGAAGCAGACGTCTTTCTCGAACAGCGCCAGCTCACGGATCTTCATCGCAACCGGTTGGTATCAAGTAAGTCTACTTGCTTTACTTTGTTTCCTCCGTGAGGCCGGATCTAACCATACTTTCGCAGTCTTTCTCCGCCTCCTGGAATACTATCCCGGCTGCCTCTTCCTCACCACGAACCGCGTCGCCGCATTCGACAGAGCCTTCAAATCCCGCATTGATCTCGCCATCGACTACCCACCTCTCGACTTCCGTGCCCGTCACCATATCTGGCAAACTTTCATCCGGGCTTCGGAAGATTTTCCACAGCACTACAGCGGCATCACGGATGACGAAATGTTTGATCTAGCAGAATTGGAACTCAACGGGAGGGAGATCAAGAACTTGGTCAAGACAGGACGCCTACTGGCAAAGAGTAAAGGAGAGCAGCTTGGAATGGGACATTTGAGGAGTGTGATCTGTGTGCAGGCCGGGTTTGGAGGCGATGGAAGTGGATTAAGGTATCCCGTGCCTGACTGGTTCCAGGCTGGGCTGGGAAAGTTGGTCGTGCAGGCCACGATGAGGGTGCGAAGAGGCATAAGTTTTGGGTGAGAGCCATAAATGAACTCGAAGCAGCTTTCTATCGGCACCTTGCATGATCTTACGGGAACGGAACGATGGCCAGTAGACCGGCATATCCTCTCTGCTTTGCACACTGACCCGCATTACCAGCACTTTCGATATTCCACGTATTGTCTCCAAGCTTCGCACGTCAACAACGCTATTAGATTGCTGCAAATGTTTCATGTCTGAGGCAACAGTCCACCAGTTTGTCTTGGCAGGTCCTGGTCCCGATTCCACGATCTCCGCGAACCTCCGCGCTCTCTCAAGCAGCACCCTCACAAGGACGACCAGATCCATCGTGGGGCTCAAGCGTGGTTCACTCAGGCTGGAGCACTTCTGATCTCTAATGGGGCGACGTTTTGTCTGGTGGGAGTACGTTGGCAATCTCGCCATTACGTCCTTCGGGCGAACGAACTACTTTCATTAGCGTGCAGGATTACGGCTTCAGCTTTTTATTCCCCATCTTCAATGAATCAAAGATGGCCCCAGACTCTTGCATCGATGACGACCTTCGTGCACAGGCGCAAAGCAGATCCGCGTCCGCCACCACAGGATCTACCGGGCCACGGATCGACACGTGACGTTCAACATGCTGAAAATACTGCTTGACAGCTATTCGCAATCTCAATCTGGCCGCCCTAGAGAAGTATCACGCTGGGACAAGAACGGCAAAATTTGTGGAAAGTACTAGCGTGCTTGCGCATTGCATAGTGCTTATGCCTTCTTCGGGCGTCGCTGTGTACCTTATTTTGGTCCACTCATGAGCTGAAGACGTCTCCAGGGCCGCAGTGGCAGCTCGTCGCCATCAATATCGTACCACAGATCCTTACTTGATCATTTCCATGAATATTGACGGCCCAATGACCACAGCGGTAGAAGTGGACGTCGAAGGGTGTTGTTGTTTTCGACCCTCGCTAGCACGTCTTGGAGCGCTGCTTCCAAGGATCTGGGCTCATGGGATTCCATGCATCCATACAGGGATCCATCACTAGACACGCACATGGCGATCCGTGAAACACCGTGGCAGTACAGCCTCCAGGATCGATGTCGATGTTGATGTAGGGAGTAGAGGGTATATCAGGGCACAATGGCGCTTAGTTCGCCGAGGTAGGTCATACACTCTTTACATTGTCGTTCACTCATTTGGCAAATATGCCGTCCACTCGTTCCTTAATCTTCGGCCTAGGAGCTATCGCTGGCAGCTACGCTCAGCAGCAAAATGAATACGACTACATCATCTGTGGTGGAGGCACAGCAGGATTGGCTGTAGCGAACAAGCTGTCGGAGGCCAACAACACAGTTCTGGTTGTTGAAGCAGGAGTCAACGGATCTACCGCCTCGTGGGAATACAGGAGCACACCACAGACATATGCAAAGGATCGAGTCCTCGATCTGCCCGCAGGGAAAACGGTTGGAGGCAGCACTCAAATTAATGGTGAGATTGCATCGCGCCAATGTGATTCAGCTCAAGCATTGACAGAGACACATAGGCAAGGTCTATTCTCGGCCCAATGCCGAATCTATCGATGATTGGGGCCGAGTGAACAACGGAGACTGGTCCTGGAACACTCTCCTCCCATTCTACAAGTCTTCGGAGACACTTGATGTTCCCAGTGAGGACCTTGAAGATGCAGGCTACACTTACAATCCAGATTACCATGGCATTTCTGGACCTCTCAACATCTCTTTCCCTGCAGAGGGCACTCGCGCATACTGGGAGCTCTTGAAGAATGCTTCTGCGACCTTTGACATCAGCGTGAACAGAGATTTCAACGGCGGCAAGGCCGAAGGCCTTGCAACCTACCCGGCGGCGTTCACCATCAACGGCGAACGTGAGCAGACTCGCGAATCTGCTCGCGAGGCTTACTACCTGCCCATCGTTGGTCGCACAAGCCTCGAGCTCCTTGACGAGACTGTCTGCCTGAGGATCGTCTTCGCCGATGCCCAGGGCGAGAATGCGACCTTGACAGCAACCGGCGTTGAGATTGCCAACACCAATAACCAAACCACCATCACGGCTAGGAAGGAAGTCATCCTCGCAGCAGGCGTTTATCGCTCACCTGGCATTCTCGAATTCTCTGGAATCGGTAACAAAGCCCTTCTCTCCAACTACAGTATCGAAACCAAGATCGACCTTCCCGGAGTGGGCGAGAACCTCCAAGACCAGATGCAGGGAAATATCTACTATGAGCGTGTCAACTCTTCCAACATCACCTTTCCCACACCTGTTGGTGATGAGATCACAACACCCTACCTCATCCATGCCACCTACGAGCAGATCTTCGGCGATGATGCCGGCGCGTTTCAAGAGAGAACTAACAGCTCGCTCTCCGAGTACGCCAACA
>JAASLG010001268.1:1577-44570 GCA_013365235.1 Cercospora sesami
AAACTCGGCGTTCTAGGTTCGGTATAGAAATCATTGTCAGGCGCATCCTGCCGTATTCGTTGCACGTATGCCTTCTCTTGCGCTCTGTACTCATCATTTGGATTCCTTCTTCGTCGATGTGTAGATCCATTTCGCGGTCGCGTAGCAGTGTTCAATGCATATCGCATCGAACTCCCAGGCCCTCTATTCGGTGCATAGATGTTGCTGCTCTCCTTCCTCGTATTCGCAGGCCGCCTCGTCCCATTGGTCATTGCCGTTCCTGTCCCCTCGTAGGCTGGCGTACCGGGCATCGCAGAGCCAACAGAACCTCGCGTGGTCGTCCGGGACACATTACTCGACCCTGGTTGGCTCCACCCATATGTCGACACGTTGGTGAGAGGCGTCACCTCATCCTGTGCATATGCCTGCCCACTGCCTGCCACGAAATGCCTGCTGGAAATACCATCGCTGTCGCTGTGACTTTCCTGATTCCCAGCATACTCATCGCCATCGTTGCCACTAGAATTGGTGCCGGAAGAATCGTAGGTTTCGAGCTCGGGACGACCCTCGGGCTGCTCCATGATGGTGCTCCGCAGGGCGATGTTGGAATCGCTAGAGTAGCGAACGTGGTGCGAACGCAGGGAAGCAGGACTTGAGCGCCCGCCGGTCGAGGTAGGCATGATGGCGACTACGGGCAGTATTAACCCAGACTAGTAGGTGGCCGGTCCTGCTTCGGCAGTCGTGCCGTCGTCGGTTCTGTCGCGATCCGCACCGAAGCTTCCTAGCAAGCAGGCGGCTTTCCGATCAAGATGCCGCTGGATCTGGCTTCGTCATCGAGCGTGACGCGTGCAGATTGGTGGCGGCGGAGAACGCGAGAACTGTGCTACGCAGCACACAATAGCAGGACGGCGTAGATATGTACACTGCACAGGAGAGACGGTGTAAGCAGCGGCGGACAGCAGGGCGGAGATGAGGACAGCGGGAGGAGACTTGCTTCTTCCACCGTTTCCAGGTTTGCCATCCTTGTCCGCATCGATCCAAGCCAGCTTCCCGCACGCGACTTTGACACGTGCGACAGCGTCCGAGCTCGCACATTTCACTTCTGTCAACGCAGCCATATTTAGCAGTACTGTATACCACATGCATGGAGACTGATATCACAGAATAAGCACGCGACAATGGCGCCTCCACCACCAAGGCGCAATTTGCGCAAAGATGTGGTCGCATCGCACTTCGACTACAAAAAAGCGAAGCCGATAGTGCTCAATGAGACCGGACGACCCATTCCTACGAACAGCACAATGGCTCCGAATATCCGCTCGATATCTTGGTCACCGACAGGGGCAATGGTTGCGCACAATATCCACAACAACATTCGTGTATGGAATCCCGAAAGAGCAGATGTGAAGGCCACGACAGCGCTTCAAGATGGGCCAAAGCCAGGTGCGCACGGCAATACTATTGAGAAGCTTGCCTTTAGCCCGCGAATGGAGAGCCTGCTGGCGAGTACAGGACAAGACGGGCTGGTGAAGTTCTGGGATGTCAGAGTGCCAGGTGGAGGAACAGGTCTGGTAGGAGGGAGCGGGTACGGCGCAAAAGGGCATACACAGGGCAAGAGTGGGGAATATAAGACGGGCGAACAGACGTTGTTCCTCACATGGCATCCGAATGGCACTGAGCTTCTCGTGGGAACACGGAACGATGTCATTACAGCCTTGGAGGTCCGGAAAGCAGATACACCCATGGTGCTTGAACCCAATGCACCTCCAGCAAGCAATCTACCCAAGTATGATGCCACCGCAACAGATCGATCTCCTACCAAGGACAAGGGCGCTTTCTATCAGATGGCCTTCACCAACGCCGGCAACCATATTCTCGCCGCGACGACCGAAGGACCTGTCAAGGTCCTCTCTTATCCTTCCATGCAGCCTGTGCATAATTTGGTAGCCCACAGCGGATCAACGTATAGTGTACAACAATCTCCGACAGGCAACCACATCGCCGTAGGTGGCACCGATGGGCTCATCACACTTTGGAACACGGATACCTGGCTCGTCGACCACACCCTTAAGGAGGCTGCTGGTGCAGTACGAGATCTGAGTTTCAGTTACGACGGTGCATATTTGACTGCTGGAGGCGGACCGGATCCAATGAAGGACAACGAGAGGGGGCTCAGCATTTGGCACGTTGAAACGGGAGAAGAGGTAGTCAAGCTGGAGACGACGAATGCAGTGACGTGGGTCGCATGGCATCCTTTGAGACATGCAGTGGCGTATTCTGGTGACCCGGGCGGACTGAAGATTGTTGGCGGACTATCTGGAGGTTATTCATAGGAGGATGATGTTCGATTGGAGGACGACTTGGACATTCTACGCGACGATATCGCAAGGTTGGGGGGACCTGGCAAGGCGAGACGCAAACGGCCACGCTACGGAAAGTGGACGTGATCGTGGCAGCGAAGACTAGGTCTCGTCTGTTATCAAAAGCTTGTGCTGCGGCAGTTCATGCCCCAATTCTATCGGAACAGCGTTGCAAAGCTCGATAACTTCCATCTTTGCAACGGCTATTTCGCTTCAAGAAGCTCGGGGTGTGGCCACCACCACGTCACGATACTGTTCACATCCAAGACAAGCAAGCTTCGCGCCCAGTAACAGTAGCGGCGTTGCACAGCTACATTATGATACAAGCTCAGGACAACGCACACTGCAATGACCATCCCGTCACGCTTAACAGCAACGTCGTCCAGCTTTAGGTTTCACAGCAATCGCACATGAAGCATGAGAATCAGAATCAGAAGGATACGCATAGCTCTGCTGTCTCTGCTGACCTTTGGCTGGATGCCGTACCAGCGCGATGCAAACAACGGAGGGTATGATTGTACGAGATACGCAAACACCACGGAAGAGATGGATTCCTGTCAGACATGGGTTGCAAGCTAGTAGTTTGCAAAGGTAGCGAAAATAGAGTCTATGGAAACATGTCTTCTGAGAGATGGTCACCCTCGATTTTGCAATGGCCTCTTTGTCTCTGTGACTTTTGTCCGTCATTTCTTTCACTGCGATCTCCGCCCTTCTACGAGAAATGTTGACCTGTTTCGCGATTCTATGGCGATTCTGCAATGGTCTGACGGACGTTCTGAACCAACATCATCCATGCCTTTGAACAAAATCGCTAGCTATCCTCTGCTTCGTTCGAGGAAACAGCGCCGTCCGAGCTGATCCACTCCTCCGAATCGCTCTCATTCCTTTCAGGGAGAACCGCACCAGCTTCTTCCAGTATCTGCACGATGTTTCGCCACTTTTTCTCTTCCGCTACCATTGCCTCGTTGCTTATGTGGTCTCCATACCTGGCTCTACAGTCTCCGCCCCGCGCTTCTACAAGGCTGTTCTGACACCTCTGATGTTCTTTTGTAGCCTTTTCCAGTGCATTGGTTCTTCCACGATAAGTTTCTGCTAGCGCATTGACATCGGCTCCTGCAGCAATAAGCATCTGCACTACCTGCACATGGCTTTCTTCACATGCCGCTAGTAGTGCATGGCCGTAAACGCCTCCCTGAGCGTTTACGTCGGCGCCGGTATCGAGAAGTATCTGCACTATCCGCTCTTCGCCTTTAGAACATGCTACCTGCAGTGTATTGCCGTAATCGCCTCCCTGAGCGTTTACGTCGGCGCCGGCATCGAGAAGTATCTGCACTATCCGCTCGGAGCTACTATAACATGCCGCCTGTAGTGCATTGCCGAATTAGCCTCCCTGAGCGTTTACGTCGGCGCCGGCATCGAGAAGTATCTGCACTATCCGCTCGTTATTCTCGATTACATGCCGCCTGTAGTGCATTGCCGTAAACGCCTCCCTGAGCGTTTACGTCGGCGCCGGCATCGAGAAGTATCTGCACTATCCGCTCGTTATTCTCGATTGAACATGCCGCCTGTAGTGCATTGCCGTAATCGCCTCCCTGAACATTAGTGTTTGCTTTGGATTTGAGGAATCCGTCGACAATTACTCCGAGTCTTAGAAGACTCGCATAGTATAGACCTGATGCCACGGGATATTTCAAAGGTTCGAAATCTCCAGTACCGTATTCAACATCTTCCACCATAAGCCAGTGCTCCACGATGCGCTGGTCAGAAAGGAATTGCAGCTCCCTCGCAGCATCTGATGGCTGCTGCAATGGGGAATGATAGTACCACGAATTTGCTGTGTATCCGAGTAGAGGAAAAGTCTCCAGGTCCTGCTTCTCAGAAAGCCTTTCATCGCAGGCGCTATAGTAGGTGAGGTAGGCCAAACAGCTGTGGTTTAGAATTCTATGTTCCCTTCCTTTCTCGAAATGGAATGCTTGGGCGTTGCTTTGTTCGATACGCTCTGATTCAAGATATTCTTGCACGGAGAAATGGGCCAGTCTGATCCTGGTGTTGCCGTCAACATGATGGCTAGTATCTTCTAAACCATCGGCGTCGTGCATTTCAGACGGGTCGTCATGGTATCCACCGGCTCCTATAATAGTAATGAGTCCTGACAAAATCTCCAGCGCATCCTCAAATCCTGCACGGTCCTCTGAGTTCACGGATCCATCTTCCTCCCAATCAATGATCGTGATCTCAGCAAGTTCGTTGAGACTAGGGGGTTCTCTGGAAAACGCGAGCAAACGGAGCATAGCGACAGCATCCGAACGTGATTCATCCGGGATCGTGGTCAACATTCGTTCATATGTCTCATCTAAGGTACTGGGCAAAGATTTCAAGGCTTTCTCCACGTTACTGGGCTTGGTAGATTTGAGCCTCTTCAGCGCCTGAAGTTGGCAGAATGCCCAGCGGAACCTGCCCGAGGCCGGAAGTTAGCATTCGCATTCAAGAAGTGAGAAACCTTACAGGACTTACATCCCGTCAGCTTTGTCAGTGATGGTTTCTTCTATCAACTGCTGTGTTGCCTTGTTCAGTCCAGACAGCCGACGGTTGGCTGCAAGTTGGGCCACAGTGTAGCGGCGAATGTCCTCGTTGACCGAGCTTGAAGGTATAGGCATTCGCTTCGCGTCCAGCTCAATCATTCGTTCTCTGATGTCAGGCAGTTCTCGACTGGTCGCTAGAATCTTGACGTTGGCTGCTTCTTTCAAGATGTGTCCCAGCCACTCTAACACTACATGCCGATTGTCATCGTCTTCTGGGGCCTCGTCTAATGCATCCAGTAATAGGAACACTTCGTCATAGGCCTTGAAGCAAGCTATCACAACTTCCCGGAGATCATCGAGCCCGAGTAAGCTTTGGTTGAGTTTGCTGTATGCGAGTTGAAGCAGGTGCAGTGCAGGGCCTTTCCAGCCCAGCTGCGCAATAAGCGATTTAAGCAAGTCGACCAGTCGCTGCTTGTGATTGTCTGAAAAAGTGAAGTAGAAGACAGCATAGCCCGCGTTTGGTCGATCATTGCAATATTGCTTCACATCCTCGATCGCTGTAGAGCTGAGAACGGTCTTGCCACAGCCTGCTTTACCATACGTCCACAAAAGTTGGTTAGAGGCAGTCTTCCAGTTCTGATATGCATCAGATCTTAGTAACCAATTTCCCGACTCTGGTTCATGCAGCTCGCGCGCGGAATTATGGTTCGTCCATGGATCTGGTGGGTCAAGCCATGCTACGATATCCCGGAACTGGGCAGCCTGTTCCACAGTTGTGTGAAGTTTCTGATTTACAGAATTTTTCTGATTTATAGCGCTCAGCAGGCGCTGCTTTGCCCCGTCACATCCCTCTCCATAATTGGCTCCAGGCGTGACACCGAGGATGCCAAACAATGCATACCACTTGTCCTCGGCCTCCGTAGTGGTCCGGCGTTCCATCCATCCCATCTTCGTTTCCAAATCCAATTCAGTGAATGCACTATAGTCGTTGACAACCTGCTCTGGGATCCCGGTAATCTTTGCAATGTCCGCTTCAAGTCCAGGTCCTACGCAATATTCAGTGCTGATACGTGGAGATGACCCCTTGTGTCCAATAACGCTCCACGCTGTCGTCACAAAGACCACTGTAGGCGGTGCCAGCAGTTCTTGTAACGTCCAGCCTCTCAGGAACCACTCGCTTTGCTCAAAACGAGCCTTATTTCCCGCCGCCTCGACATCTGACATGTAGGCAATGCACAGCTCAGCGGCGCGGTACCAACTGAACATCAAGTTCAGCGATTTGGAAAGCTCTACAGCATTCTTCTTGTCGATACAGCAAGTATCTACCCATACCCATTTTATTTCCGGTATGTGCTGTGCGACGTATTCGGCAAATTGCACGATCTTCTTGTAGCCACTGAAGTCGGTATTTCTCTCGTTCTGGACATCTTCCAATGTCACTTCCTGGTCCTCGACCCATCGATGCGATAGAATCACGTATTTGGGGCGGTCGTTTTCGCGGAAGGACTGAAACTTGAAGCTTCTGACATTGAGGAGCCGCATCTTTGCATATTGCGATCGAGAAGCCAAGGGTTAGGCTGCGACGTCGCGATCGTCAAGGCACTGAATAGCGAACAAACATTGCGAGGCGGAGAGGACTGCGAGAGTCGGGAGGAGGGGAGACGTGCTTAGATCTTCTCAGGTGTGACAAGGCTGAAGGCTGCATGTGCTGCGCCCATGTGCCTCGCGCCACGACCGACATTGTGATTCCGTGCTCAGCCTCGCTCACTCACCGTGTGCAACTGCAGGAACGCATGACGAAGTTGGAATCTGAATTGAAGCAGCGTCATCTGTTCTCTCGACATCTATCGCTGCATTGTAAGATGAGATGCACGAGCACGCCTTGCGAATGGCAAGTGCTGTCGCCCGTTCTCGACTCACGAAGACCGAAAGTGCGGGATGCTGGTCGCTCCCGGCTTGGCAGAAACGACAACATTCAGACGCCGATTCGAACTCGTCTACACGTTCATCCAGAAGTTCGTGTCGTGTCACGCTCTCTGTTCAGTCGCTGTAGACTCGCACACGGCCGATACGCCAAGCAAGCTATGTGTGCCCTCGCGCAAAGCGCTCGGACTAGAGCGGCCGCACTTCAGTCACGCGGATCTGCCAGACGCGGCCAGATCACCGGAAGAGTCGGCGGACGATGCATCAATACTCATCAAAGGGCGAAGCTCCGTAGAAGAGCCACAAAGAATCATCTAAGCCGCATGCTTCGCGAGCAGCTATTGAGCTTGGTGAAGATCATTGAAAACGCTAGGGAGCATCTACCTCAAGCAGGGCTTACTAACGTGGACGCTCATGACTTGGCCTGGCACTCCGCTCTCCGCCGCTCGTATACAGCCGTAATACTGCAGACGTGGAACCGCAACCAGGGCAGATATTGACGTCTGGACGTTCACCAAGGATAGCATCTAACTCGGAGCCTCTTCAACGCATTATAATCGGTAAATACAATCCTTGAAGCACAATAGACGTTGCTAATTGGCTCACTTTGAGCAGTTCCACGGCTGCAGTTATACGGCTGTATACGAGCAACAGCTGTATATACTTTACCCCAAGATGGCCAAGAACAATGAAATATCTTTTCCCGAGCCAGCCGGCATTCGCTGAAGACAGTAGGCTCAAAATTCATACAGCCACATGATCGGCAGAAACTTCAGGTTTTCGAGAACGGTGCACAGGCTTCGCACAGTTCAGGTCGCGGACAACAGGGAGTCTTTGAGACCTGGAGCGAATGATCCATCGAGAACAAGATTCTGGATAGACTCCACAGGGTGCAGCCAGACGTTGTCTGAGCCCAGCAACATCGGCTCATTGCCGATTGAAGCACTGCACGAAAGTAGCGGCGCTATCCACAGCACCTGCTCCGGAAATCTTCGAGCCCGTTTGAGCCTATTTCGGACGGCTTCATAAGGCACAAGACACGTGCGTGAAGTGAAAGCACAACGAAGGCGCCTTCGCACCATAGTTCAAAGGGATCCGAGTGCCTTGGGGTACAGATGAGGTGGGAGAGCCAGAGAAAGGTGGCTGAAGAGAATGCGGAGGACCGCTCTGAGGATCCGTCAGTGTCATGAGTCCGGCAACATCTCCTAGGAACGCCATGGCTACGGCTGAGTAGTGAGTGAGCATGAAGAACACCACCACCTCCACCATCCGATAGTGCCAGAAATCCGGCAACACATCTCGGAAACGCCGTAGCAACGTCGGACAGATAACGATAAACTCAACACACTGGCGCCAGTCGAAGCCTAAAGCGCGAGGACATTGATGTGCAGCTCGCTCAGAACTTGTAGGAGGTATAATTCGGTCTCCGACCCAGAGCAACCAAACCATATAAATGGAGGCTGCGTCCGCCAACATCGACATCGAATCCACCAACAACAAACACATCCTCCCTCCCATTTCTACGCGCTCAAGTACGCAACCATGCACTTCGCCTACATCACCATCCTCCTCGCTGCCACAGCAATCGCTATGCCAGGCAAGCCAGGCACCTCTCCAAATCCGCTGAGCCTCCGACAAGCTCCCATTCAAGACGACGGCAAAACCTTCACAGACAGCAAAACCGGAAAAACAATCGCTTGTTGGGCTGGATGTTACACCAATTGGTGCGCTGGAGGTGGTTTCGAAGATGTGAGTTATTTATTCTCCAGCTGCCTTCCTGAATTCCACTGCGTCGCTGACTTCACGTAGCTCTGCTGCAGCCAATGTCCGAAATGCGTAAGTCGAAGCATTGTTCTGTATGCTTCTGCGAAGCCTGTACTGATTTTTGGGGACTATAGAGAGACTTGTGTGGTTAGAAGAAGGTCTGATGCTGCTTTGGAGACATTTGGGTGTTGGGGTTGATAGATCTCTTTGAAGCCGTAAAGGTGCCTGCCTATGCAATCTGTGGAGTTCCGGTATAGATGGGGAGTAGGGGTGTGACCCATGGACGCTCGTTATGAACGGAAAACCGTTATGTTGTATACTGATCTTGTTACGAGAAGGTCAGAAACATGGGTTGAATGTCATTTCCTTCTTGAGTTCCAATTCAACAACGTACGGTAAAGAAGCATCACAGTGGGAACAGACCACTTCTACAGTATCCATCATGCCTCCTCGCATGTGTAACACTCTACTAGCATTTGCAGGGATGAAACTCTGTCAATCGCAGTCCATACTCCATGTCGACCTCCTCCTGGGCTGAGCAAAGACGAGCTACTCTAGCCAATAGCATTCGTTCTTCCGCGAAACGTGGACTGTACTACACAGCATCTTCATCGTAGCCGCTCTCGTCACAGAAACATCGAGCTTCTGTAGCCTCTTTGATGAGCGCTCGGGTATGCATGCATCTCTCTCCTGATTCATTCATCTTAACTCTTTCCAGAACGCACGATCCCTAGTTCTTCACGTGTATCCCCACCACTACAGCCATCAGAACAATAATCATACCTGTACAACACTCCGTCAGCATTCACTGCCCTCATCAAGAGCGACAAGCACTCTCAGCAAAGGAAAACTTACCACAAGCACCCAGCACAATAATCCTTCCCCAATGCTTCCTAAAACCAGCCTCGAAGTCCTCCAAAATCTCACTCCCCTTCTCATCAACCTCCCTCTTCTTCCTCCCCTGCTGACTCGTCGAACTCGCCAAACTCGTAATCTCCAACAGCGTCGCCAACGTAAAAGAGATCAACTGGGTTCCCTGCCTCCCATTCCCTTGATCCACATTCTGCGATTGCCATGACTGAAGAGTGCTAGAATTATTTGAAGCGTGGAACAAATAAGCTCTCCCAACAATCGATGCTTGGAAAGCATGAGATGGTCGGACGATGAAGACATGTTTTGTGCCGGAGAAGTTCCATATTATGTCTGCTGGAGCCACAGTGCAAGCTGCAAGACCTTGGAAATTTGTGCCTGCGATGCTGAAGTGTGCCATATCTTGACGGCCCACGGCGACGGACATGTTTCGGTGGTTTTGATTGTTGTCGATTGACGACCAGGTAGCTTGGTTGGTGGAGAAGGTGTAGATCGGCATAGCGTCGAAAGGTTTGATGGCCTTACGAGCTTTGAGGGTCGCCTGAGTTTCTTGACGGGGTTCTGCTGTGCCGAGGATTGTTGCTGGGACAGTGAGCCAGAGAGTTTGAAGGAGAGGATAGCCTTGTGAGAGGTCGTCGCTCTGAACTTTGAGTAGCCTGATGAGAAGATCTGCGAACGCCATGACCTTCGGCGGAGGCATATCTTCATGGTTGGTGACGAAGTCCAGGATGTCCACAAGCCTCTGCACAGGCGAAGCTCCGTAATCAATATTGAGATATCTTCTATGCTCCCCTGCCAAACTGTAAAGCGCGTACACATGATCGCAGTGTACTTGGCACTGATTGTCGCGATTATTCTCAACCAGCTCATAAAGTGTTCGAGGTTGATCTGATCGCTGAGCTTCCAGTCTCTGAAGGGCAAGACGTGATGCAGGACTCCGTTTGACTGTTTGCCAGATCTTTCTGGCAGGAGTATTAAGTCTTCGAAATTGTTCATTCAAATCCCTTCGACTCAACTGATAGCAAAATGTCTCGAAGTCCGTCATCGGGAATTCGGCATTTCCAGCTCTGAGCACAACTGTGCGTGCCATGACCAGTTCCTGTATGATCCACTTCCTCGTCCAGTAACGTAGCTTGCAAAGCCTCTGTATGGATCGCCAATCGTCATCACTTCTTTTCTGATGCCTGCTCAAGTATTGATAGACCGAATCCTCACGGTCGTTGCATGTCGCAGCAGCATGCATGTAAGCAAAAGCTCGGGACACATCAGCTTTCTCGCCAGAGCTTTGCAACCAGACCAGCACTTTGTTCGCTTTGCCATAGATGTCCGCCATCAATTTGACTTGATGGTTGCGTTCCTGGTCAGAGTTTTGGTCGATGCATATTGCGTCGACCCAGTACAGGTTATCTGACTCGGGATCCCGGATGGGTTGAAGCGCTTTGTACAGGTTCTCGCGTACTTTGATGACTGAGCCGTCTCGTAAGTATATCTGATGACTAGCAGCGCCAGTGCCCCAGGTGTAGGATATCGCCGTGTAGAGCGGATTTGGGTCAATGTCCAGCATGAAATGGTCGAGAGAACATTGTATCCTTTCACCGCTACCGGCACATAACCTCAGTAAGCGGAATGTGTTAGGTGATTGCAGTTCTTCGTACTGGAACACACGGCGGTATTCTTGCTGACGAAGCATGGTCGACCATCATAGTCGGCCATAGGTCAGCCATGTGTAGTACGAGGCATGAATATAGCAATGTTGATGTGTGGAACGACTTGCTGCGACCGGCAATTGACAACAGTAGAGAAGGCTGGGGGCGGAGGCCACCCATGGCCTTCCTTTGATGTGTCGAGGCGAGAGGGCAGTTTGGGGCCGCTTCAGCCTTCAGCCTCGTCTTCCCGCCTTAGCCTTGCCTTCCGCAAAAGCAATATAAAGCAGCCTACCAATGAGGCGGTGCAGAGGCATCTTATACTTCGCCATCAAGATGCCTTGGTGGCGGCGCGTCAGCCTCATTTTGACGTTTGTCCGTTAGCGCTCCCCTGCTCATAGAGACTTGCGATTCCCACAATGTCGCAGCGCATGATGCCCACGCATCCCTAACGACACGGACGTCGCAATGAATGACCCCGAGCAAGAGGACGTAGATAAGAGGAGGTTTTACAGACAACAATGGTGGAATGGGATACAAAGCTTCTTCATCATGGCTGCTCTTGCCATTGTGATCGCAGAGCTCGTGCTCGCAGTCCAGAGTCGAGGACTTGCGCAAAGAGCTTTCTCGATTGCCAATACAGCCAACGGAACAGCCACTGAGGCAGATGACAATGCGAATCAGGCGAGTCTTCCATTCGTGGTTGGCGGAATCGGCTAACAAAAAACAGGCTCTTGAATACACGTCTCAAGTCCAGAATATCACCGGACAAGTGAGCCAGTTGAACACAGAAGTGAACGTGCAGGAGGAGCAGTTGAGAAATCTGACCAGGAATTTCAATGGACTGCAAAGTATGGTTCGGGATTTGGAGAGTGCAATAGCTTCGGCAACCGAGAGCAGTCCAGCACCCTTTCCCACTGAAAGCGATAGTGACTCCGGTTCTGGTTTCGGTACAGGATCCGGATCGTCTTCTTCTGGTGGTGGTTACAGGTCTGAAGGCGGGTTCGTGCTCAAGGCTCTTCCGGGATGGGCAATCGTGGCCACCATCGTTGTTAGTCTCCAGTGACAAGAGCATGTACAACGTGCTGCAACACTTTGCTCAGCTGCGGTAGTAGAGTCTGGCATGTGCACACCTGAGTGAAGTCCATCAACTCGGAATTCGATATCTCAAGCGCTTACTACTCCGGCTCATCAGTGTACGTGGAGTGTTTCCTACACGCATGTGAGGCATTGCCGTATTCTTTACCAAGAGCAGCTAGCGTTATTAGTAGATTACTAGTGAAGGCTAGCTGAGTACGATTCGAAGAGTGCAATCGATGTGCACTACTAAGCCTAGAAGCTCAGATAGGTTGATGTGTTAGTATTCAGAAATTTTGCTCTTCGTGTCTTTGACGATGTTGCGTTGCTTCGTATGTTGAAGCTCGCGACGTGTCGTCTGGTCTCGTGGCCTGCAACCCTAATCGACAAGCATCTTACCCCGCGTGTCACCACGACCCAGCTTGTTGGTCGGTTCTGTGCACCAGAGCAGAGCATACGATTGGCAAATAAAGTCAGCAATTGCTCAAATGAGTAATTCTGCCGTAAGACGGACATTGACATTCGCGGCCACTGATGACTGTGCGGACGACGGACGGGATCCACGCATGCCACGGCAGAAGAGCAGCAGAAAGGCAACGAGCTTTCTGTCGAGTCGTGTGGTCTGAATCGTTAGAGAGAAACCCACACATGGGGTAGCAGAGCTGCATTGCAGGCTCTCCCCGGCAGGACGGATGGAAATACATGCCGAAGATTATACCCGTTGCACGTGTTGCTGTAGCAATCTTGAGATTGAGTTCTGTCCCAATATGACATCGTGAGGACATTGTCAAGAGGAAGGAACTATCCAGGCCCACCTCTTGCATGAAGACTGTAATGGCGCAGCTTGAAATGCGACCTTGATGGTCGCAAATAGTCAGTATATAATGTGCGAGCCGTTTGCCTTCGGAACGAGACCACACGGGAGAGCATGCGTCCCCGGAGCTGCTGCTCGTGTCGATTCAAGGCCTGACCGAATCCTCCACATCTCATGATCCACAGGATGCAGTCCTTACCCCGCTATGGATCGAGCCCCGCCCAAATTCGCCAAATATGGCCTATGGAGTGAGCAGTGCACACGAATGGCAGGCCGAGTGCTGCATGTCTTGACAAGAGTCGGCGTAATAACAGCGGTCTTGTTGTGGGCCGACGGCCGTTGTTATAAGGAAGGTAGTCCCAGCTATTAGCTGTTTCCCAAGAACTTTCTCTGTTCCGATATCTCGTAACCATATCAAATCGATCACCTGCAAAATGGCTACCGAGCAGATTCCTGAAAAGGGCCTGGCTGGCGTGTGTGTGAATGAGGGTCCAGAGTTCAAGGTCGAAGTGCAGGAGGTGGACATTCCAGAGCCAAGTGAGTCGAATGCCATTGTTGCTGGCGAACAATTGCTATGCTTGTTGCTAACACATAATTCCAGAGAGCGGCGAGCTTTTGATTCGTCTCAATTGCACAGGACTCTGCATGAGCGATGTCCACTTCATGATGGTATCGGAAAAAATTCACTCAACAGATTGCATTGCCATGCTGACTATTTTAAAGAATGACTGGGCCGTTCCACCCATGTCACAACTTGGAACAAAGTGTGCAGGACACGAGGTTCGAGACCTAGTCCTAGAGTGAATATTGCAGTGGAGACTGACATCTGCAGGGAGCCGGAGTTGTTGTCAAGCTTGGTCCGAACGTCCAGGGCTGGGAAGTCGGTGATCGTGCTGGTATCAAGCCTCTGTGGGACGTCTGCCATAACTGCGAGCATTGCTGGAATGGCCGAGAAAACTACTGCCAGAAAGGAGTCTACACAGGACTGGTCGCCGAAGGAACCTACCGCCAATACCTCGTCTCCCCAGCGATTTACACGAGCAGGATTCCGGAAGGCGTGCCTGACGAGGTTGCTGGTCCGATCATGTGCTCAGCAAGTACGATGCACCGAGCACTCGTCGATTCCGGGTTGAAGGCAGGTGATTTCGTGGTCTTCCCCGGAGGAGGTGGTGGTGTTGGTATTCAGGGTGTCCAGCTCGCAAAGGCCATGGGCATGCGTCCGATCGTCATTGACAGTGGAGAAGCCAAGTCAAAGTTGTCGAAAGAGCTTGGAGCGGAGGAGTTTGTTGATTTCAAAGAGCATGCAGACGTGGCAGCCAGAGTGAAGGAAGTCGCTGGCGGAGTTGGTGCTCACGGCGTCCTGGTGACAGCATACCAAGCATACAAGGATTCCTTCTCGTACCTGGGTGATCGCATTGGAGGGAAGATCATGTGCATTGCGTTGCCACCTGCTGGTACTGTCAACATGGGGACGGATCCCAACTTCCTTGTCTTCAAGAACGTGTCGGTCATCGGAACACTGGTGGGTACGATGCAAGACACAGCCGCAGCGCTGGAGTACGCCCGCCGTGGACTGCTGAAGGGCATTGCGGAGGTCAGAGGCGTGTCTCGATTTGACGAGAGTGTGCAGGCGCTGCGACGCGGAGAGGTGGCCGGCCGCATTGTCATCGACTTCAACAAGAAGTAGTCATAGCATTTCGGGTTGTTGTCATATCTGTAGGATGATGTACGCGCTTTGTGATCAGTAAACACCAGTTGACGGCAAGACCAAGACCGTGTTCTTTCCTTCTCGGCCGGACTGGCAGCGGACCGCTCCCAGCTCAGTCAATATCCCCCCAAATATTGAACGGCAATTTCACGCGTTGGTGACCTCGCTCCGCTGACTGGACGCTCACGCAAACATGAGCGCGGCTACAGGATCGCTTGGCAGTCAATGCACTCTCCTAGCACCGCAACCGCGATCGACCTAGCCCACGCGCGATGAAGTTGTGATCTGCTCTGCCTCCGTCGTAAACATTTCGCTGCATCGCATTGGACATTTGCGTGTGAGCCTCCGCCCCGTCCGGCCGAACTTGTTGTGCTTGGACCGCGTCCGCCGCCTCTCGCCGTAGCCCCCAGCCCCCCCGCGCCCACCGCTACTCAACGCCGTGGCTTCAGACGACGACTCAATCCACACCACCCCTTCCCTCCGCGGCCTCGTGCCTCTCTTCAAGCTCGACGTCGACTCGCACCTGCACCTCGACTCCGCGCACGACCACCACGAGCAGGAGCGCAGCCTTGAGCCTTCCTCAGCCCAAGCCGCTGAGAGCCCGCCGCCCTTCTCCTCGCACGGCTTCCCTGCGCAGTACTTCCCAGAGCCGTCGCCCGAAGAGCCGTACCCGCTCACCACTGCGTGCGCGGCAGCCGGGCTCACTGCCACAGCGCCAGCCGGTCCAGCTCCGCCATTCCCATTTGAAGAGACCGAGGGACACGCCGCGGCGTCCACTGTCGTTGCAGATACCAAGGCTGCGCTTCCCCGTGACACCAAGGACGGTAGATCGAGCAAAGATCTCGACGACGGAGAACCACCACCGCCATACACAGAAGGCTCAAGTCCGCTCGAGGGCTTCACATACGTCATGGCCGCAGCAGGAGGAGCAGCGAGTATCATCACGCAGGTCCAGCAGGGAGGGCCGGCGCCGATCAATACAGCGCTGGGAGGAGGTCAGCATCAACGGATCGCCACGATGTGCATGTGAAAGCTGATCACATGATATAGGTTCGGATGAGAACATCACTCTCGAGCTCCGGTTTGTTCCAGCAGCCTGCCACGATCGTAACCACTTCTAACACATGACAGCGGCACTCGTTTCACTCTCTCCAGAGATGAACTCTTGACCTTGCCAGAATTCGTCCTGCTCTCTCTGTTCCCAAATGGCTTGTTGCCTGATGGACATATGAACAGCTACCATGACGGCGATGTCTACCCAGTCGACGTAAGAAACACCCGCTCGAAGCCGCTCACCCAGGCAAAGGCACACTCACTTGACGAAATCACAAACGTCTTGAACACTGATGTATACTTATCTGACATTGTTTATCTTTCACAGTACGACCCACTCTCCCTGCAATATATGCTCGAGTTCTTCCGAAATGTTGCACAAACAATTCCCAACACGTCCGAGGAATCACAAGGGCAATCAAGCGACCCACTTGCACCTAACACTATGCCCATTGAGCCAATGGCCGGCAATGCTCGCGACATGCTACAAGACCGCGCTGGTATCATTGTTCTCCGAGAAGATCTTGACTTTTACGCCATTCCGCCTCGCAAGGATATCGAGCAGATGGAGATGATTAGCATCAAGCGTGCTGCAAGCAGAGCTCTCCTGAAGCAAGATGGCATATTCTCTGGCCTGAGAAAAAGCGAGGAGCCAGGCACTACAGAGCAACATCTCATCGAAATGCTGACAGCTGGGTGAGTGGAACAAGCAGTGCCAACCCTTTCGATTTATCGTCGCTAATTTTCCGCAGCGGCTTCAATCACGATGATACATGGGGCCATCGGGCAGCCGAGCCACAAAAAGCTGTGATCTGTTCGATCGCACTTGCACGTCTCCGCACAGACATCAAAGGCGACTCTGCCGGTGCTGCGAACGCTGTTGGCATGGCACAGAAGCTTCTACTGTTCTGGCGAAAGCCAGCGAGAAGATGTTGGTGGGAGGGTGTTGAGCTTGACAACGTTGAAGGTGTTGAAGGCAAGCTCAAGGTTTGGATTAGGCGAGTGTGGACGTTGGAGATGGCAAGTATTTCTCGAGACCCAATTACTGCGTAATGGCACTGACTGTGAACAGAGCGTGATAGGACTGCGCTGATTTCGCCGACTTGCCCGACTCACATTACCCGTGTAACCTTACAATTTCCTGAAGGTTCCGACCTCATCCACAAAAGCATGCACACGAGGACGATGCTTACAAACAATTCGATACCCTGTGGCGACAACGAACGCCCAAATTTTCTTTTTGACCACGATGCATCACGAGCGAGCGGGCGCAATCGGAAAGAAGCATTGCGTTGGTGGAACAGTCCTTGAAGCTCATTGTATGGCATTAGCGAACGAAGCGAAGAAGTATGTTGTCCATTTAGTTGTAACAGACAGACCAGAATACAAACCTGTAGAAACAGAAGCGATGACCTCAAGAGCAAAAGTTTGTCAATGAGCACATCCGGAGGTGAGGAAAGTGAGGTGTTGTGGCAGAGTACGATTGATTTGGCTGGGCAGGACACAGAATTGTGAGTGCAATCTCTCAACGGTTCGAACAGTGAGTACAAGAGATCTAGGATCTAGCCAATTATTGGAATCCATTTGCATACAAGTCGTCTCGCCGCCTTAATCTTCGGACAACGAACTTCACATACCATCGCCGCTCGTGCCACTCCTTCAGTCAAATCTCCACATTCACAGCACTCCACCTCCACGATCGCAAACATGGCCAACACTCTCCCTTCCCCGAACGAACAGCAGACGCAATATGTCACCGACGGTGACGGCAACCTGGTGCAAGTCCAAGATAGCAATGTCACTACGAAAGCCAGCAGTGGCAAGGGTAAAAGAAGCTCTCGCGCAAAGGGCAATCCCGGTGAGCTTTCTCTTTTTGTTTCTCTCTTCGTTCGTTTCTGTGCTAATGAGTGGCTGGGCGCCAATAGATGTGAGAAAGGTGCGCCGTTTCGGAAATGCTGAAGCTCTGGAGAAAGAAGCTAGTCGGAGGTGGATTGAGTATGGGTTTCTTGTCGTAAGTGCTATCCTCCCGTCCTTCCGAAATCACCCTTTCTCACTGATTCGCGCAGGACGACTTCGACACCAAAACTAAAGTCTCCCGCTCGTGGTACACCACAGGCCAAGCCCACAAATCTCTCCGCGAAGCGGAGCGTGCTCATCTAAGGAAAGAGATTCCGAGACTTGAGGCTGAGTTGAAGAAGTGTCAGGAGGAGATGGAGCAGATGGATGAGGCGGATAGGGATTGGGATGGGAAGTATGGGGTGAGGTGTGAGCAGGGGGAGTGGGATGCGATGAAGTTGGAGAAGTATAGGGGGTATCTGAGGATGGATCATGATGAGGTGCCGGATTTGAGGGAGGGTGGAGAGGGAGATGGTGGGTAGGTGGGGGATGAGATTCGGGAGGGAGGTGGTTTGGCGATGGGAGGAGTCCTCCGTGAAGAGTGTATAGTTCTGATGTGGCGAGTTGCAGTTGCATTGGCTTTCGAGCAGCCTACTAAAACGGAGGCCTTTCGGAGGGGATAACGAGCCTCTTTTCTCTTGACTTTAAACAAATTCTTGCTGTCTAAGCCTGATCTGGTTTTCGTGTGAGCATCCGTAAGTAGCCCACCTACTCGCCGAGTAACGACGCCCTGTATCGTCGGTGTATCTCTGGTGGGACCTGCCCGTAGAGTGCCAACTGTAGCACCCCTTGTCCGGGCTAACAATAGGAAATTTCGCTGTCCAAGCATGTTCAGTCATCCACATAGGCACATGTCTGCTTCTCGACTTTCCTCCAAGCACGATGTCATCGTGCCGCTGCTGTATCCCTTATTGGTCCCCCTCTTGGCGCATGATAGTGAGATGTGCTGCCTCTCAATCTCCCCAAAGGACTCGTGTGACTGGTGTGGCGTGGCCTTCGATTTTCTTCTCTCCGTTTTCTAGATGTGTCTTCTTCTCGACGATCCCGCGATTGAACAAGAATGTTGATACTAGAGCACCTTTCACTGAAACCACGATAGAGGTTAGTGACCGTCGCACATGGGTTCATGATAGCTCAATCCATGTAAGAAGAGCGATGCTTCCTGGACTTACTTGAAGCGACTAAGACGAGAAGCGCACTCGGGCTCGACGCCTTCAAAACTCCAGCTCCGAGAAAACACCCCAGAAGCATCGAACAGAAGAAAGCAAATCTCCGATTTCGCTTGAGGTTATGCATTTTGAAGATCTCGGGATCCGTGCAAAGCTGTATCAACGCCCCGGTGATCATTGTCGTGTTCAGCTCAGGCATGCCCACATTCAGCGCATTCGCTATTTGTCCAGACTGAGCGAAGGACAACACCGCAAGAATCCCCATCGCTCCGGGACCCGTCCCGTCTCTAGAAGCCCAGTATCGCATCGCCGCGGCTGCGAGGAAGAGAGCAGCTTGGAAGAAGTTTGATATCAGGAGCCAGATTCTTCGCCTTTGTCGAGAGATGTGTCCGATGTGTCCGAAGAATACTGCTCCGCCGATGAAGACGCCCATTGATACGCCTACGTTCTTCTCGACGCCAGGATCTAGTGCAGGGAGTTCCATGGCGTATAGAGCGAGAAAGAGTGTGTTGCCGGTTTGTTTCGATGCGAAGACGCGGTATGTCATGTAGGTCATTACATCAAGGGCGCCAGTCACAATTGTCATGAGGAGGAGTTGCGCTTCGAGATACTTGTCGCCTGCGACTTCTTGCATGAAGTATGTTTGCCATGCTCCAGATTTGGGTAGTCGACGAGGTGGAGGCGACAGGTTTCTCACTACCCAATTTCTTGTTGATGTAATAGGTCTGAGTTCGAGGTCGAGGTCGGGATCATCTCTGGCTTCGTTGTCAGTCTCTTTCGCCTCGTCGGTCGTTTGGCCTGACTGAGTGAATGTCAATGTGCTAGCGATGCCATAGGGACTATATGTACTCACGTCCTCCGCCTGACTTTCACCACGGTGATGATGTTGTGCTTCTGCATCGAGGTCGTTCAGTCGGTTGTCTACAGATTTCCTCGGCGGCTTCTGCTTCTCTTCTACTACGCCTGGGAACCATTTCCAACGTGAAGACGGAAGTTGCCCAAGCGCTTGAGCCAACTCAGGTGCTGTGACGGATCGACGAGGTCCATGCATTGTTCCATCCGGTTTCGCTGAACCAGTAGGGTGATCGGACATGACGAACGGCGGCCACGAAACTGCTCGACCAGTCGTTTGTGGTTTGCAGAGCAGTTGGGTTCGGGGAAATCTTCAAATGGGCAGAAATATGTAGTCGCATTTCAGCCGGAACAGCGGGACGAACGATGTGAGGCAAGGATGCGAAGTGCAGATAGGATCAAAAAGCACCTGCCATGGAGACTTTGCTAATTGAAGAGTAGTCGTCGCCGATCATTTTGATCGCATCAAGCATAGACCTGCAAACACTGTGCAGTTTCATCGGATAAGCTTCGATTGCCGGGGATCAGAATAGCGGTACGGAACGTCTCGAAACGCGTGTTCACTATTGCAAAGCCTGAACAAGCTACTCTTGACTGGGGCTTGATGTTTGAACATTGGTACGGAGCCCCTCGAAACGCGTCGTACGCGTGTTCTGTATTGCGAAGCTTGCAGGGTGATTCAGGGGACGACTGCAATTCTTTCGCTGCCCAAAGAATGTCCTAGTCTGGGATGTTCTCGCGGGTGTATCGACCCATCTTCGGTGGTGGCACTGCAGGGTTATCTTCTGGTGTCGGGATAGAAGGCTATAGGTTGTTATTTTGATAAGAAGTGACGACGTGAAGTGTATCATCCATATCGACTTTCCGCGGATCGATTTCGTCATGCTTGCCAAGCCAAACGATGTTCGACGGTCTCCCAAACTTTCGGGCTGCTCACGTAGCTGTCTCACATTTTGTGTGGAGGACGATTGCACGTTTTCTACTGTCTTCAAATGACAGGCTGTCCTACGTCTTGCTAAAATTCCCCACCAAGACCTGTATTTTCGACTTCGTCGATCATCGGTCCTTTCCTTACGCACTATCCAGATCAAACATGGCGGCAAAGCTGTTATCGAGCGAAGGCAAGCTCAAAACCTTGGACAAAGGCTAGATAGATTGTGTATCTGCGATAAGTCCAGTCTCCGATAGCAGAAGCGATACAGACTGGCTTTTGTTCGGGAGTGCCAACATGACTATCTTCTTTGCTTTTCTTGGCAATCATACTCGAGTAGATGTTATCTGAGCGGGTTTCATGCACTTTTCAGTACACTATCATGCTTGCAGAATTCCCGCTGTCAACACAAATTTGAGCCGAAGGCTTGTGCCGGGACGATGCCTCGATGACATTTGATTGCCAAGCCATGTTTTGATACCGCCAGCTCTTTGTGGACCGGACAAGGTAGTCGCGAGATTGCATTGGGCCCCATTGAGCTATGCAGTTGTAGTTCCTTGGCCGCTGTGCCTGACCTGATCACACCAATCTGGTAGTGCATTTCAAGCACCAATTGTGTACAACTCTTCCTTCATTCTTGGTGAGTCGCTGTTGGGCTGCGCTGCCTACTTGGTCTCCAAATTGTGAACTGCGGAGCTGCTGGCAATTGATCTCCATTTCGCTGTAGATTGGCGTTGACGTGGTCTTGACCCAGAAGGTCTGCGAAAAGCTCAAGTCGGAACCTGAAGCACGAAGCTGGCCTCGGTATCATGGACTGCAGTCCTCTCTCGTTTTCGAGGCTCTGCCATCTCACCGGGCTGTGCTTTCCAGATGTCCAACCGGGACCTCTGCAATACCAGCGTCCGGAGTTGTCGTATCGTCTAGAGCCTTCTCTCGCACTCTATCGTCAGAGTAGGCATTCAAATCAAGTTGCTTTTTCCTGAGCGGTCTTTGGAGGTCCCATAATCCTCTCCACAGCTGCATGGTCGGCATTGAGCGGCTTCGTTCCCTCCTGTACCTTAGACTGAGCAGGTTGCGTCTATTAAGGCAAGTCAAATTAGTCCAGTCCTGCAGTCTGGCGTCGCTCTTGAACATACAATTCCAGCCGCCGATGACCGTATCTTGTTACTCAGCGAGAGTAGGAAGTTCGAAAACTTGCTACTGCTTTCCTCAGGCATTGTGCTGTGCATGGCAATGCTCTATGATGCGCCTGGACACCTTTGAAAGTTGAGAAGAAATTGCTATTGGTGCCTCGGAAAAACTGGAAGAGTAAGCAGTAGTGAGCAGGCCATGGACTAAATAATAAGCGTTGAAGACCGCGACAAAGCTTGAGCTGACGCCACATGCTCTTCCATCGCGTGGTACTCCCTTCGCGGGTTCATGCTAGTGGCGTCTTGACTTCATGTCGTTGAGCGACGACTTCGGGGGATTGGTCGAATGGCGAGAAGCGTCGATGCGAATTGGGAGCGAGGTGTAAATTTGTCTCGCGGGGAAACCAGCCACAGCCGCACCGGATGATCAAAACTTGGCTCACTCCGAGGATGGTGGAAATTATCAGCACAAATCCTGCGAACGTAGGAAAGATATCTACGAAAGGAAGATGAATAAGATATGAGGATGGCAGGTAGTCAATTGTGAAGTGAAGTAGTATTTAGCGTGATGGGATGACTTTCCGCTGGCGTGCTTGGAGATAAGAAACAAGCCACTCTCCTCGATCATTGCCATGCTTGCGAGCGTGCTCAGCCCAAGCCCATATGGCTGGGTCCAGCAGATCGACCTCGCCTTTCGACCTACCGGCGGCTCGCTGTCTCGCAGCGTCAGAGTCTACAAGCATTTGCACAATCTCCTGATTGCAGCCAGCCTCAACAGCAGTTCGCAAAAGTTCTGTGTCGCTATTCAGCCCTACACCGAGGAACACGAAGACCAGGTCTGGCATGTCGGACTGGATGGCCGCGACAAGACCTTCATATGCGATCTCTCCGTAAGAGGCATCAAGGAGCGTGATGTCGTTCACGTTTTGAAGTAGAAGTGACATAAAAGACACTTTCTCTGTGGTGAATGGCGGGAAGAAAAGCTTTCTTGGTGGCAACAGAGCATGATCAGGCCGGAGGGCTTTCCATAGCTCGTTGAAATTGGGCTCGTCATCAGAGTTTCCCGCGGGCGCGACGTTGGTCTGCCGACGCAGCCATGCTGTGAAGAACCGCCAGGTCATGAATCTCGAGTTGAGCAGACGGGTAGCAGCATGCAGCTCTGCAGCGCTGGGCTCGGAACCATCTGCAGAATCGAGGACAGGCTCAAGAAGGCGTGTTGTAAGTTCGTACTGCAGATGATGGCTCTTGGAGAGCTTCGCGGCGAGCTGACGAGATACTACCGCCAGGTCCACGTTACCTGCATATTCGAAGATCTGCTGCAAGACTTCTGCTGGCAAGGTCTCGAGCGGCGAGTCGTTGTCGGACTGACGGCATTTACGAAGGCGTAGCTTTGCAGATCGCGATTCGTCGGCCTTGGCAATATCGACAGAGTTGTGCCGTTTCTGCAGCTCTGGCCGACGACGTTTGCCAGCGTTCCATTTCTCGCTGGGAGCACCGCGGCGTTTGCCACGTATTCTCAAGGGCGTGAGTCCATCAGGTGTTGCCATGCGGCTGCAGAGAAGCCCTGATACAGAGTGCAGGATACCTCTCTGGTCATGTATTGGAATAAATCTGTGACATGCTGGTTAGCACATGCTCATCAGGACATGTTCAGACATGAGCAGATGTGTTTTTCGTTTTTCCTCAGTGATCTTGGTGTAAAGAGTGATCAACGCCATGAAGGCTCAATTACTATCTAGTGCGTTGTAGTTTTTAATCATAGGAAGGGGGAAATGAAATGCGGTCACGTACCTCACAGTCTGAAAGTGGGTTCATCCGTGCATATGATGGGGGCGGATCAGATCCTGTATCTTTCGCATGTTAGCTTGCATTCCGCACCAGAGCTTCATGTGATGTTGCAAGTAGGCGGAAACGCTTGTGGGTCAGTATATGTAAGAATTGAATATCAGATAGACAGTGCCCTTAGCGAGCACCCGGCGAGGCGCTCAGGCTACTGCCATCAGTCGCAAATTATATCATCTTTGTGCGAGGATGGGATCAAGATTGAGGAGCTTACCTGGGTGAGCAATGCACAGATGCAGCCTGCGAATTGTGAGGGCGCAGACATTGTTGTTGTGGTGAAGCAGGAGAAAGAGAAAGTTCTGTGGAACGGAATCTGAGAAGTGGTCGGGGCGACCCACTAGCGCGGCCCGGCCGTGCCTGCCGCCAAGCATCTGTAATTCTGTGTGTCCGAACACCGCAAAGTTGCGTCGAACGACAGCGATACCTTTCACGACCCCGACAACTCACCCAACGACTACCGACCGACCGACACAATGGGCGATTCCTCCGTCGTAGCACCATCCTGGAGACAGGTCGAGGTCGGCCGTGTCGTTCACTTCGGCAGCGGCCCATACGCTGGCAGAATTGCCGCCATTGTCCAGATCATCGACCACAAGCGCGTATGTGCACACTTCCCGAGCACAACTGGAGGCGAGAACTAGGAAGAGAAAGAGTGCATAGACTCACAGCGTACAGGTCCTCGTCGATGGCCCGTCGAAGGTCTCCGAGCTCGCAACTCCTCGTCACTCGGCCCCAATCTCCTCGCTCTCGCTCACTGGACTCGTCATCCCAAAGATCGCTCTCGGTGCTGGTGTGACTGCTCTTTCGAAGCAATGGGAGGAGTTCGGTGTGGACAAGAAGTGGACGGAGAGCCCATATGCCAAGAAGATTGAGAAGGCCACCCGGAGAAAGCAGTTGAACGACTTCGAGCGCTTCAAGGTGATGCGCCTGAGGAAGCAGGTACGTTGGACATGTGTTTCGCAGGCATGCGCAGTGCGGCGATGAACACCTACGTTGGCAAAAAGCAGGAATGGACACTAACAGCAAACAGGCTCGCTTCGAGACCCGCAAGGCTCTTGCTACTGCGAAGGCTGCATAGATTGCGAGATGAAGATGCTAAATACCCTCTCGCATCATGACAGCACTAGAACGGAAGCGCATGCATCTCACTTGGAACAAGATGGACTGGCTTCAGCCATCTGGGCGAACGGCTGGCGCAAGGTGGAAGAAGCGGCTGTCTTCAGGCTTTTGATAGCGGTTCAAGCATGGTCCTCAGAAGGCCCCGCAGATGTCGTAACGTGAAACTGTCAAAATCTCCAATCATTCTCTATTTCTTATTGTTTCGTTCTGTACTTGTGACGTTTTTGCGACTGTACATGTGAAGCGCTTCAAAAGCGGCTTTAAGTGGCCCCACAAGGCACTCATTTTGTGCTTGGCACCACAGCATCACCACTTGTGAACTTTGGAACTGAGCAGACGACACGTCCAGCCCGCAAACAATCTACCAACCCGTGAGTACTATCGCAAAATGCGCACGATATTGTCCAGATTCCGCACGACACCGACCGCTTTTTGGGCGATGCAGCAGTAGCTAACGAATCGCAAAGCTTCGCACTTCCGCCTCGAAACCGCCCATCATGGCCAACCCACGTGTCGAAGAGCTTCCAGACGAGGAGAAGAAGGTCCAAGAGGTCGAGGAGGAATCCTCTGACTCCGATGAGGAGGGCGAGGCCAACATCCCGGCAGGCGCTTCGGTTGCCGTGCACAGCAGGAACGAGAA
The DNA here is from genome assembly GCA_013365235.1 of Cercospora sesami. Classification (NCBI taxonomy): domain Eukaryota; kingdom Fungi; phylum Ascomycota; class Dothideomycetes; order Mycosphaerellales; family Mycosphaerellaceae; genus Cercospora; species Cercospora sesami. The sequence goes on from JAASLG010001268.1 coordinate 26,870, forward strand.
GAAGGCCCGCAAGGCCATTGCGAAGCTCGGTTTGAAGCACGTCGAGGGCATCACCCGTGTGACTCTCCGCCGACCAAAGAACATCCTCTTCGTCATCAGCAACCCAGATGTCTACAAGTCGCCAAACAGCAACACTTGGATGTAAGAGCAGATTGACATTGGAATGACCGCGGGGAAGAACACAATGGCTGACACCAGATATAGCATCTTCGGCGAGGCCAAGATTGAGGACTTGAACTCCCAGGCTCAGGCTTCTGCTGCCCAGCAGCTCGCCAGCCAGGCTGCCAACGAGGCTGGTCACGACCACTCCGCTGACGGCGACAAGGGCAAGTCCGTCGAGGGCGGTGCTGACAAGAAGGCTGAGGAGGAAGAGGATGATGGCGAGGAGGTTGACGACACTGGTCTTGAGGCCAAGGACATTGAGCTCGTTATGGCTCAGGCTAGCGTCAGCCGGAAGAAGGCTGTGAAGGCGCTCAAGGAGAACGACAACGATATCGTCAACAGTATCATGGCCCTGAGCATATAGCGAAATCTCGCTTGAAATGATGCTCGCATGCATGATATCGAATGCCAGTGGCTGAAGGAGCCTAGGAGGTTGGCAATCGTATCTATGAGCCACCGTACTAGCTGACCGAGAGAAGCTGCAAAAGCGCTGTACTACTTCTTACTGAACACGTCTTCACGATCGTTCATCATGATTGCATGTTGTTCTTATTCCCTTCCCAAGGCTGACTGATGTTTTGTGTTCTTCTGTCAATTCGGAGAATTTCACGGAAGCTCCATGGGTCTACATGGCCAAGGTCATCGACCGTTCGTACTAGCATACTTAAGCTATGGCCGAGCACGATTCGTTCATGGAGCTCTATCCAGAGCTCACACGGCGGCTTACTGTGCATGAAGGCGGACGTTCGTTTTCGTCACAGAAATAGGTATCGAGGCTCTCGTACGCGTCAGCATGCTGGAAAGGTACTGCTACCTGGTTGCTGGTTCCCATTCTGGATCATGACCTTGTCCCATTAGCCTGATTGTCTTTGCCTGGCTCCGAGTGCCTCAAAACAATGTTGGGATTCGAGATCGCGGAGGGTGCACACATCTTGTCCTACCCCACGGCATCCGTAGGGGCGGGTGTGTACTGAACAGCTAAGTTTATCCATTTTCTTTCGTCAGCGTCGCGCCACGGATCCGTCAGAGACCGTGGACCCAAGTTCCATCTCCATCTATGTCATGAACCGTGTCCCGGTACATCTGAGAACATCGTGAGTAGTGCAGAATTGTCAGCATGGCCATCAGATGCCGCCCTCTACAGCTGCCGACCTCTCATTGTCGCCCGTGGCGTCGCCCCACCCAGCATTCTGCAAGAGATCGAGAAGCTCGAGCATCTCGACAGACTTTCGGCGCGCAGCTCCATCCTTGCTCGATGAGCGCGACGAATGAGGGTCAGCATCACGTCGTCCCGCGCGGCGGAGGATCTGGGAGCAGGACATCACCTGGGCAGGCACAGAGGGCCCTGCCCGAGGAGGCCATGCGGCATTTTCGGACCTGCAGCGAGGAGGACACGCGTAGCAGCGGTGGCCGTTCGGCGGAGGCTTCTTTAGTGCTCGTTTGGACGAACAGTTCCTGCCTCTGCCCGCGCCGCCGTCACAGCCCACCCCACAATCGCACCGCGCTGATCTTCCCGCGATGCTCGCGTCGTCCTCGTCGTCCTCTTGGCCCGGCATTGCATTCCCTTCGTTATCCCACATTTATTGATTGATTTGGATCCTACTGCAGCGTCATTCCTATGCGAGCTGCGCCCTGGCGGCCGAGGCGAAACGACAAAGACACATCCTCCTGAGGGCGCCTCAGCCAACAGCATTGAATCCCTCTTCCTCAAACGTCACCTTCTGAGGCTGAGGCAGCCTTCCCAGCTTCCCCTACGTGCGTTTGACCTGCTGTTCTGTGACACCTGAGGCCAACCAGCAAACGCTGCCGGACGGCGCTCCCCTGCTCAGCATGCCTCGCCCTCACCTTCCATCCCACATTTCCCTCAAGAGGATCAAGAGCAGCAGCAACACTGGCAGTGCCAACTCTTCTGCTCCGTCCACCCCGCCAGCTGCACAGAATCCCAGCTCCGGTTACATCATGGCCGGTAACCCGCGATCTCCAGGCCGGCCGCTGGAAGGCGACCACATGGGCATGGGGCTGCAATTGGTGGTGCAGGTACTCAAAGGACGCAACCTCGCTGCGAAGGACAAGAGCGGCTTCTCTGATCCATTCCTCGTACTCACATTGGGCGATCACAAGGAGGCAACCAGCGTTGTCAACAAGTCATTGAACCCAGAATGGAATCAGACATTTCAATTTCCAGTCAATTCCCCCGACTCTGCATTGCTCGAAGCAGTGTGCTGGGACAAAGACCGCTTCAGGAACGATTACATGGGCGAATTTGACATCGTCTTGGAAGAGGTTTTTGCTGCAGGAAATATCACTCCCGAGCCGAGATGGTTCAAGCTCGAGGGAAGACGCAACGGCAGACGGAAGCAGAAAAAGGATAGTAACATTTCTGGCGAGATCTTGCTCCAATTCAAGCTTTCCGACCCGATCAACAGCGCAGCTACGCCACAGCAGATACTGCAAAGGTTCCAGGGAATCGTGTCAGATCCTGAGCAAGACGACGAGGATGAAGAGGATGAAGAACTTCTGAGGAGAATGAACAGCAGCAACTTGGACGATCTCGAAGAGGAGGATGACGACGATAAAGATCCCTCGGACGAGACAGATGATGGCACAAGGACACCTAGCGGCACAACGGAGGAGAAGCAACGCTCCAGACGTCGTAGAAAGCTCAGGCGCCTACGACGTAAGAAGAAGACGAGCGCATACGAGTTCGGTGCTGCATCAGATGTGGCTGGAGTCCTGTACCTGGAAGTCAACAGGGTTACGGACCTTCCTCCTGAGAAGAATGTCACGAAGACCACTTTTGACATGGACCCATTCGTAGTCACTTCGCTAGGTCGAAAGACCTACCGCACTCGTGTCATCAGGCACGACCTCAATCCAGTGTTCGATGAGAAATTGGTTTTCCAGGTGCAAAAGAGCGAGCAAAACTACAGTCTCTACTTTGCAGTGGTCGATCGTGACAAGTTCTCCGGCAACGATTTTGTTGGTACTGCTAGCTTCCCGCTGGAGAAGGCGCGCGAGCTCGCTCCGGAGGCTGATCCTGAGACCGGATTGTACAGGCTGCCAGATCCGGAGGCCTCGATCGAAGGTGATCAAAGCGAGTCGAAACGCAAAAGATTCCGCAATCCTCTTTCTAGAAGCGCAAGCCGTAATGATCTGCCAAAGCTTGGAAGCAAGAACAGTTCTAGCACTAATTTGAACAAGCTGTCGAAATCTTCGAGCAGCGGCAATCTCACGGGTATGCAGCAGGTTGAAGCATCTCGTCCTCAATTGCAGCACGGCGGGTCTGAGACTGCTGTGCCACACCAAGCGAAACTGGCTGCGAGGCGAATGGCCAGCAGCGGCCACCTCACTAGTCAGGAGGATCAGAACGCCCTTGATCTCAGTGATGAAGCTGGAATGCACTCCTTCGAGTTGCCTCTCGAGCTCAAGAACGCGCAGCGTTGGGAGGGAAGATATCATCCTGTCTTATACATCCGAGCCAAGTATTTGCCGTACCGCGCACTGCGGCAGCAGTTCTGGCGTGTTCTTTTGCGACAGTACGATGCTGATGAAAGCGGGAGAATTGACAAGATCGAGCTTGTCACCATGTTGGATACTCTAGGCAGTACCCTCCACAACAAGACAATCGACGGCTTCTTCAAGCGTTGGGCGCATGTAAACGGCGAGGAGTATCTCACTATGGACCAAGCGGTGATTTGTTTGGAGGAGCAGCTCATGAAGCTTCAAGACTTGCACAACGGCTCTGCCCATCGCTCAGGACAATCGGACCCATCCACTTCCACGTCGCAACTTACCATGGCCACCAACAGTTCGAGCTCGCCAGACTATAGCCCAGGAGGCGGGACACCTTACCTTGACGCTTCCGACCCTCTCAACATGCATCCGTCCAAGACTTCAATTCCTGCTCTGGAAGTAAGTGATCTTGGTGATAGCGGCGAGATGGGAGACTATCTGGAAGCTGGTGAAGAAGAGCTCGGTGGCGATCCGGACACCAAGGAGGAGCATGTGGTCGAGATCTCCGAATGCCCGATCTGCCATCAGCCGAGAATTGCTAGGGGCCGCAAAACGACTGATGCCGACATCATCACGCACATTGCGACATGTGCGAGCAGCGATTGGCGAGCTGTGAATAATCTGGTCATGGCTGGCTTCGTCACTAGCTCCCAAGCACAACGAAAGTGGTACTCTAAGATCATCACGAAAGTGTCTTACGGAGGCTACAAGCTGGGCGCGAATAGTGCCAACATCCTTGTACAGGACCGTATTACTGGCCAGATCAATGAGGAGCGCATGAGCATATACGTCCGTCTTGGTATTCGTCTTCTCTACAAAGGTCTCAAGAGCAGAGAGATGGAGAAGAAGAGAGTGCGAAAGCTGCTGCGCTCTATGTCGTTCAAACAAGGACGGAAATACGATGATCCTGCTTCGGCAGCTCAAATCGCTGGTTTCATCAACTTCCATCAGCTTGACATGAGTGAGGTCCTATTGCCAACGGAGAAGTTCAAGACCTTCAACGAGTTCTTCTACCGCGAGCTGAAGCCTGGCGCTCGTCCTTGCTCGGCTCCTAACGACCAGCATATCATCGTCAGTCCGGCCGATTGCCGTTCAGTTGTGTTCAATCGCATGGATGACGCGCAGCGGATCTGGGTCAAAGGACGCGAATTCAACGTCGAGCGATTGCTCGGCGATGCCTACCCACAAGATGCCAAGCGCTACCACAACGGTGCTCTGGGCATTTTCCGCCTGGCTCCCCAAGACTATCATCGCTTCCACATCCCAGTCGATGGTGTCATGGGTGAGCCCAAGCTGATCGATGGCGAGTACTACACAGTCAACCCCATGGCCATTCGCTCTGCGCTGGACGTGTATGGCGAGAATATCCGCGTCGTTGTGCCGATTGACTCGGCCTGCCATGGACGTGTAATGGTCATCTGCGTTGGAGCGATGATGGTCGGGTCTACTGTCATCACGCGCAAGAAGGGCGATCAGGTCAAGAGGGCAGAAGAACTAGGATACTTCAAGTTTGGAGGATCTACTCTGCTTGTGCTTTTCGAGCCCGGCGTGATGAAGTTCGACGAAGATCTGGTTGCGAACAGTAGTGGTGCTCTTGAGACCTTGGTGAGTATCAATCGAAGCGACTGTAGCTGCACCTTTGCTAACTATCTGATAGGTCCGCGTTGGCATGTCAATTGGCCGCACTACTGGCCATGCGCCACATTTGCCAGATCAGCCCAAGGCCAACCCAACCGAAGAAGAGAAGCAGCGCGCGAAGCAACGCATTGAAGGCTCGCTTGCCCCAAGCTCAGGCAAGACCGTCGCCACCACGATGTAGCCCATCAAGTGAGCATTATGAAGAAATGATTTGCATAGGACATTGTTGTACGAGTGACGAAAGAAGCATCTAGCGAGCATAGTCGGAGCGAAAACGAAAAAGAACAATCACCTGGTACATAGAAGAAGCAGCCTCAGAAGCAAGGCGGAGGTGACAAAAAGACACACAGTACATATGGCATGGTTGAGTACCTGCCAACACACCATCAAAGGACAGGCTGGTCCTCGACGAGGGTTGTCAACCACTCCTCGAATTCAAACTTGTTGTGGTATGAAGAGAGGAGGGAAGACCTAGAAACTCAGAATGGCACCTGGCATAAAATCCTTGATTGTATCCTGTACGCCATTCCCTTCGTTCGTTGCATTGTTCCAACTCGATATATTGTTTCGAGAATCGTGCTGCCTATCTTGTCTCATCTACATGCTGTTACTGCTCGGGCCACATTCGGTCTAATTCGGGAAAGCGGCGAAGCACATGGCACCTCCGACGTCTGGCTGCACGCCGTCACTGCTTCACGCATTCCACTTCTTTCTTCTCTTTGCTTCCTGCTTTGCTTTGACAGCAATGGATGCATACCATGTCGAGCGATGACACTCCTTCCGATGGTCAACCTCGCGTTGTACCCCTCACCACAAGTTCTAACGCTCCCGTCGTTCGATCGAAACCTCAGACCTGGTTTGCGCTTCCTGCGCCGGTGAAGCGCGTTTTCGATCAATTCCCGTTAAGAGAGTACGAAAAGAATGCTTTGCCAGCACGAGCGCCGGGGGCGAAGCAGAGGGAGGGCAATGTTTTGCATGTTTTTGGGCGGGACGAAGATGTGAGAGTGGGAAGGCCGAGTTTTAACCCGGGGTGTTTAAAGTGGCAGGTGAGAAGATCGTATACCCTGTTTGAAGGAATTGTCAGATGGGAAAAGGAACGGATTGGTCGTGAAATCGAGGCTGACCATAGAATTGCCGTACACGACAGACATATCTCCGTTTCAGAGCCGTCCCATTTTCTCTCGTTTCCTCGAACAACCATGCTTCTCCTTCGGGCTCATTACCTTTCCTTCGGCCTGCGACTCCGAACAACAGCACGAATTCGACGACCCCCGATCCAATTCCAGCGAACAAACTTCAAAAATGGCTCGCGAATACACAAAACTCCACTTCTTCCTCCGAGCCCAATGATATCCGCCTCGAAGCCTACCAGTCTCTCATCGACAGCCGAATACGAAAAGCTTGGCTGTACCAATTATACCTCGCTCCGGAAAACGACGCTTTAATGCAGCGATTATACGTCTCGCCTTGCTCAAATCATCCTCTTGTGCGTTTTACGATTACAAGGCAATTACGTGCTGCGGCTGAGGAGGAATTGGTTAAGAGCGCGGGGGCGAATGTTGTCGATGCGGACGTTCTGCTGAAGGAAGCTGAAGAAGCGTTTGAGGCTTTGAGTCAGCTTTTAGGGGAGCAAGAGTGGTTCTTTGGGGCTGAGAAGCCAGGCTTGTTCGATGCGAGTGTTTTTGCTTATTTGCATTTGATGCTGGATGAGGAGTTGGGGTGGACACACAACCCTTTGGCGGAGGGGTTGAGGAGGTTTGAGAATTTGGTGCGGCATCGAGAGAGGATTGCGGAAAGATTCTTCGGAGCAACAGGAGAGAGTAGTGTGGAGGACGTGAGGAAGGAGAATGGAAACGTTGAGAGACCGGCGCATAATAGGACTACGTCTGCTCTGGGAAAGAGGAAGACGCTCAACCTGAGAGCGTAGAGGCTCTTCATATGCTGCGCGGGTGAATATGAAGTTTGAATTATGGCTGTCATGCTTAGCGAGGAGTTCAATGGCTGCTTTATAGGTCGGAGTGAGAAGAGATGAGAGCTGAGATGCTTGTCGCAAGATATCGCATCGATGGGATGAAGGAAGTGGAGAGTAGCTCAGTTTCTCCTCCGTCTTAAGACAAACAGGGTCAATGCCACTCAATACTGATACCACTCCCTCCTTATGCAACCCACCCACTTGACTTGTTAATCTACTCATTTCTTAAACTCATGATCTCGACTCGCTTTTGCCCGGAAGTCATGTTCACGCTCGCGAATCGTCTCTCCAACGATCATCCTTGGTCTAGTGGGAACACCAGTAAGTCGCTCTTGATGTTCAGGAGCGCTTGGTCAAGAAAGTAGCACGAGCTCGGGGCAGACTTAAGACTTCCCGGACCGATGGTCTGCTTCCACCGCACCTGCCAAGCGTGGACGTTTCGTTTTGCTTCTCTGAATGGCTTTTGTCAGTTGATATCTGATTTAGCATTTCTAATCTCTTCATACGTAATCCATTGAGGCCCTGCAATGCTGGACCAGGGCCCAAAAGATATGTGCGTGACTCTGCTGAAGGTGACGATCTTCGTTCTGTTGAAGATATGAATTATTACAAAACTGCAGTCGAAGCAGTCTGAGCCAATGAATATGCTGCCTAAGCTCCAATACTTTGATTAATATAACGATCGCATGCGTGGGTATCTCAATAAACCAAACAGCCCTGCCCAAGAAAATATCCAACCCAAAGAAACTGTTTTCTCCATCTCAACTCTTACTTGCCGAAGCAGTCGAAGCAGTCCTTGGTAATGGTGCTCTTTCAGCCACAGGTAGCTCTCTGCCTTGACTATCCGTCCTCTTGACAAATCGTGGAGGCGGCTCATCAGTTGTCGTTATCCGTGGCCCTCCAGCGAGACTCTGTTCTTCACTTTCCTCTTCCGCAGAACTGCTCGTTGCGCTTCCTTTCCTCCCATTGTCCCTCACGAGGCTCGCATTGCTCATCCTGCTTGCTCCACCGCTCTTCATGCTCATCCTCTTCTCTTTCCTATACCTCAACTCTTCCTCTCGTGCTCGTCTTTGCTCTTCCCTCAAGCGCGCATGTCGTTCTGTTTCCAACATACTCGCTCTTTCATCAGCGTCGTCATCGTCGTCGTCCTTGTAATGTGCCGTCTCAATCGCATCGTCTTCGTCATGCTCCTCTTGATCCTCCAGCAATGCGCCATCCGCTGTCTCGACGTCCGGCGGAGAAATCCATTCGCGCGGAACCATACAAGGCAATGCCAATCCTATCGAAGCTGCGCGATTCAGCCATGCAGGCGCAGCTTTGCCTGTCAATGCCGTGACCAACGCAGACGTGAAATGGTTGCAATTGTGTGTCAAAAGGTTATAGCTCGGCCCGAGAAACTCGTCGCTGACTTCTTTTATGATGCGCTCGACTTCGTGTGGGGGATGGAACGTGAAGCCTTGCAGGATGCTGATGCGGTGTGTGCCTCCCGGAGGCTCGTATTTCGGTCGCGTGTAGTAAACGCCTGTGACACCGCGTTTGTTGTGACCGCCGTAGGCATATTCGCGGTCGTTAATGACTACGCCCGAGTGGAGAAGACTGCCGCCGATTGTCCAGAGTAGCGAGGAGAGTCTGCCGGGCTAGATGGTCAGTTAGTGTCTCTCCGAGTTGCGAGTCAAGATGTGGAGGAATTACAGGTAAGAGATCGTAAACGTTGATGATCACCTCGGTCTTGCTGACTGAAGAATTGCGCGAATGCCCGGATGCGACAGAGCTAGCCTTGCGAACACTGCCATTGTTGAGTTTCTTCTTCTTCGGCGAAGGCGCCATGGTGAGTGTTGAAGCGGAAGCGAAAGTCGGACAGCGGTGAACAAGCTCAAGAAGATGGACAGGAGGCAAGCTCCCGCATTTGAGTATTGCGGATCATGCAAAAGCTGGACGATCTACTGTCTTCTCAGGATAGCCCGAGCAAGCAAGATGCATGAATCTATACACCGTGAGACGTGCCCGCTCCTGTTATCCGTCATCGGCTTAAGCCACCGAATCCTTGCTAGTCTATCGCTCCTTGGCACGTGAAGCTGTCGGAGATGTTGGGGTTGCGTTTCAGCTTTCACGGTTTTGGGTCTAGACATGACTCGCCAAGCTGTCAACAACGGCTGTCTACTGGCACGTATTTCCGGAAATAGAGAATACATATGCTGGCGCTGTCCATTTCTTGGCCTCAAGACTACATTATGGCAGTATGGAATGCCACCGATGTCAGCTCCATCAAGCGGACGAGTCTCGGTGATGGTCATCGGCTTGAGCCCCCTAAGGAGTAAGACTTTCCATCGACAATGGTCTGGTCTCCGAACCTAACTGGGAAACCTTGCACTGCTATGCTTTCCAGGAACCCGGACACATCCAACGTCTATCCGATCACACCTTCTCCTTGCTTAATATGAGCAACGGCCACGTTGTACCCGTCAGCAGCAGAGGCCGATGCCTTTTCATGGACCATCCGAACGGCAGCATAAGTGTCCGAGTCACAGCCTTGGCTGGAGTTGTCCACCAGTTCCGAAATAGCATAGGCATGTTATGAAATGATATGCGGAAGCTGCAAGTACCCAGCTACACTTTAGCTACCTCCAACTTTCGCCGAAGGCCACAGAGGCTCAAAAGATGATCCGGATGATGGCAGTCTGTTTGTCAACCTCCATCCGGCCGGAAGCTACAAGAAGTGGGAGTGACAACCAGAGAAGCCATGTCTTGAGTCTGCCGAGCGCGATGAAAATGATGCCGGAGCTGGAGTTCACATGCTATGCGGTGCCGGCCTGCTGCATTGAGTAGAAATATATTCACAGCACAGCGCGCTGCCTGCTTGCCGAAGCCAGATGTACCAGCACTCTGTGAGTGATATCGGCCACGACTACCACTTCTTGACTCCGAATGGGGCACCGCCATCTTGCAGCAAGTGGAGCTACGGATGATCACTTCCACGCCACCCTCCGCATGCTCCTGCTTGTGCGAGGATTGATGCGGTGCGCAATTTTCGCTCGATGTGGCATGGCGGCGCTGCTCTCGTAGTTGCCATGATTTGCCCACTGTGAGCAAGCCAGGAAGGGGCGATAAGTGAAGATTGCGCAGCAGCTGCGACTGAGCCTGAGATCTATCACGCGATACGATGTTTGAATCTAGAGCTCACCGCAGCGAAGTTGTGTGAACAGTCTTGCTTGATACAGCTCAATGCGGCAACCCGTCTTACTCGCAGCCGCCTTTACGATATCTTGGCTAACTGTCGCGTCAGGTCGTTCGAGCACTTCTTCTACGCTTTAATCACTTGCGATCGAACTAGACACGTTCATGCTCGTCATGGCTGGCTGCATAAATCATGCACCTGCTCGACGCACGCTTCCGCTCTCCAGATAGAGCTTTGTATCCGGCACACCTACGCGCGGCAAGTCAGCAGCATTTATGATCAAGCTGAAATACTGCTTAGTCAAGACAGAAGCCAAGTAGTTGTCGGAGTACCGGCAAGGGACAGTTAAGAGCCTGCGACTTCTGTCTTTTTGCAACTTCGCGCGGGCCAGGGGTTTGAATTGGACATGGGCAGATCGCTAGACTTTTGCTTCTTCAGGCCGCTGTTGGTTTGCCACCCACTCTTTGCTTGCGGTGAGCCTTCGAGGTCTCTGACTTATTGCGCAGGTAAGGGCTACTGAATTTACTGGTTCTCGCACAGAGTCGGTGCGGACGGAGCTCGTTCAGGACTTTTACTTCCAGACTCGAGCAGACATCGGATCTGATGGCTTTTCGGTGCACCAGTACAGCTCGGGTGCAGGTAGAGCGGTGATACACCACCGGTGTCACCTCTTTTTCTCCACATGCCATAAGTTGCTCGTCGAGTCGTGGCATCGTAAGGCAGCACGCAAGTGAATCGTGTTGCACAACCCCTGCAGCAACTTGCTTGGCACGCGCAGCCACAACTTCACTTCACTCCTCCCTCTCGGACGCTGGACTTCGTCTGCAGTCCACACATTCCAATTACCCGTGCAACAAAGATGAATGTGGACAGTGGTCATATTGCCGGAGAAGAAAGCGCGTGCTGCAGCTACCGTGCCATTCGGCGAACATTCTAGCTACGCATGGGTTCCAACAGGAGGACTGCTGCCTATCTGTTTGCTATAGACGCATGACGCAACTCATCAGCTTGTTAAAGTCGTTTGTATTGCGACTTGAAGTTGACTGTGCGCGTTGCTTGGCTTTTGAAATGGGTTGATCTACCTTAACTTCTTTCCATCTTGCGACAACAACACACACACAAGACACCGACCACTTCGCACCCACATGCCACAAACATGGCTGCGCACAACAGGACTCCGCATCGGGCACTACAAGACCCAGTCCTCGCTTCTGTGACAGATCTTGCCACTGCAATGCGCGCCGCAAACGGGGGAAATCTTCCACGAACGGAAGAGGAATTGAAGACTCTCATGCACCATCCTCAGGTCTCCGTCGTTATGAACTCCGTCTCTGATCGCTTCGACGTGCCTGATCCGAAGCACGGGTTCAGAGACCCAGATTATCCGCACAATTCTGTAGCCACGCCGCCCGGCTGTATGACCCAATGCGTTGTCTGTGCTGGCCAATGGTTCGCACCTTCGCAAAGTGCCCACCTTCCTTATGAGAGCAGTCTCACAGATGAGAAAGCGGCTAAGCGAATCTCTGAGCTAAAGACCGCAACCGCTAACAACCTGAACTACACCCGAACATGCATTGACAACAAGGGTAATTCCATCATGGCGTGGTGGAACAACCGGTCTCTGAACCAGCGAAAACAGATTCTCCGGCAAGCTATGCCGGACATGGCACCTCGGAAGGGATTCCCACTCGGCGAGCTGTTCAAGAGAGAGGAAAAGGGTGACGCAAAACTCCTCCTCACGCTCGCGAAAAAGTACCGCAAGAGTCTCCTGCTACCATATCTCGACATCGAGACTCTGAGTGAGAAGGCGGACCACCTGCTAGGACTGATGTACCAACGCACTCGCTCGAAACCGGCCGAGTGGGCCGCCGTTGACAGCTCTTATCTAGAGTTTACGTTCACTGCCCCTTACCTAGGGACTTCCTACAACCCTCATTGCGTGCAAATGTATGGTGGGCAATATGGTAAGCTTGTGTCTTGGGAAAAGGACGCAGCGCACAGACTGGATATGATCGGCTTTCCGAGGGCTCTCCTGGTCTTCGAGGCACAGCATGAGCTGTCCAAACTTCTACGCAAAGTTCTGGACAGCTTCATTGCACCGCCATTACCCACAACGATCCAGCGACGTGACAAATTTGACCGGCTTGTCTCGAATGGCTTCATGAATGGAAAGGATTGGGCTGGAATTTACAATCTATTCTACTCTTCACCATCGAAGGCTGACATGAAAGGAATCGTTGATGTTCTCCGCACACGCCGCGATGCTGCTGAGGACGAGTTGTGGCTGGTGCAGACCGACCCATCGTACCTGCGGGCACAATTTGCAAGATTCGAAGGAGCCATGATATTCGAAGGATGCACAGAAGAAGAGACCAAACTTTTCAGAGCAAAGGTAGCTATGCTTCCTTTGGCAATCTGGGAAGGCTTTGATGGCCTGCTGGTCGAGGCTATGGCTGCATTAGACGTTCTCAAGGTTCCCGACGTTCTCATCAAGGCCGGGAAAGCGCTCCCAGAGAAAGTCGAGGTGGCCCTCGCCGGCTTTGAGCGCGCTCTGCTAGACGAGTTTGAAGAGCAATCTGAGCACATCCTGACGGTCATACTATGCTCAAAGACCTTCCGCCAGTATTATACTGGTACTCAAGATGGCAAAATCGTTATCAATACATTGGGGAAGGCCGTCAGTGAAGACGACCCACTGTTCTACCACTTGCTGGAATTGTCAAGATACGACCAGCGCCTGATGTATCCAGCCGCCTACCATCTTGGCATGATCGAGCATATCATGATGAGGTCAAAAGCACAGGCAGATCGCGTTGATAAACTTCTTCTCAATGCATTGTCCGGTCTTGTTGCGATCAACGAGGTCCTGAGCGCAATTCGGCTGCATCGACCTCGGAATCAATCCTTTGAGCAAATGAGCCATTCACCACACGCTAAAGGCTGTGGCGAGCGCAGAGACTTGCGCAGCATATCCAAGAAGGCCCAGGACTGGGATCATCATCTCCTGTATGATGCTCTGAAAAACTTTCTTTCCCTACCAGCTCTGCCACGGGGCATAGACAACAGCAGTTTAAAAATCTTTGACAAATCACACGAGGCCATGCAATGTTTCTGGAATGCTGTAGGTAACAGATTCTCACAAGGTCCATGGGGTATTGCCAAAGGGCTTGCCAAAGGGCCGATTGAGACTCGTTTCGTCAACCTCGTCGATCAACACATTAGGCGGGTTATCTCTTTCTCGACCACTAAGGCATATCTCGAAACTGTGGCCGTCGAGCGAAAATCTCTTGTGGATGCGATCGCTGCCCAGGGTACGTCTATATCTTGCTTAACGGATCGTGGACTTGTGCTGACGACATTTTAGAGAGTAGTGCAGAAGCAGCTCGTGCGAAGGCTGCAGCGAAGCTCAATCAACCTCATGCACCACTGCAGAAAGTCTGGGGCCAGACAAATGTTGAGAACTTCCAAGCACCTGCTGAAAAGGTCAAACAGAAGACTCGACCTCTGCAACCAACTCCAAGAGACCTCGGCCACGAAGATCGCGAGGTTCTAGAAGCTGCAGAGACTCTAGATAGCCTCACGCTTCGCATCAAAGTCGACTTGAGAGCGTACGGCATCTTACAGCAGATGTACGAGGCCCAGGGCGAACAACAAGGCGACATCAGGTGGGAGAACTTGACCACTGCCATGAAAAATGCCGGCTTCTCAGTCACACCAAGTGGTGGCTCGGTCTTTACGTTCAAGGACTCCAGAAGCGGAGGAAGCATCAATTTCCATCGTCCTCACCCGGATCCAAGCATTGATCCAATCATGCTTCGTGCGATGGGTAAGCGTCTCAACAAGTGGTTCGGGTTCGACAAGGACACCTTCGTCGTGCGCCAGAAGCAGGAAGCTTGAGAGAGCAAGAGCTTGGTCAAGTGCGCGGATACTTCCTTTGGCAACCCGGACCGATTCGTGCATCATGACATCGGCCGCACAGCTGGCATGCTGGCTACCAAGTCAGTCCATTCAGAAAGCTCTCAATTCGTTTTGGTAGGGAAAGATTGGTGCAGAGGTGGAGACCTGTGCCACGTTAAAAAGAAAAAAGCCAAGGAAAAATTGGACGCGCATTGGGAATGGTAGGTTTTACCAATAACAGAGCTCACTCACGCTGCAGTGAAGCTTGTGCTCTTTGGACACACAAGGCTCGCCTCCATAGTCGCAAATTGGTTTCAACCGCTTTACGAAATCTGGTGTTCTCATTCGTGGTTGCAGTTATGATTACCGCTTTGGGCGAAAGGTCTCGCACTGGAATGTGACTATTGTTAACGTGCTGACTCCAGCTGTTCAGACTTCCGACAAACTACAGCGACCGCTTCGCCCCTGGAGACAGACAAATTCATGATTGTAAAGGCCTGCGTGGATCTGATCTCGTCATGTCTACTTTTTGAGCTACTATGCTGCACACCAGGCAGTAAAATTGCAGTACATTATAGCGGCTTGCCATCTTTCTTTGTCCCATCTTCAGCATCATTGTCTTCCACCAGCAACGATGAAGGCACACACTTCTTTGTCTCCCGCATCACCAGATGCGGCAACGCAGACCACTGCCTCGAGCAATGTCTTCATGCATCCAACTTCCACTCCTGTAATACTCAACAGCCCGGCAAGGTTTGCCAGCAGGCAGAATGTATGTTCCAGATCTGACAAGCGTGGCGGAAGCCATTAAGCAAGCTCTGAATACGACGACATTACTACCATCATCGCATTCGCCACATTCGACTGAAGAGGCACAAACGGAAGCGGAAACACAGACAGCATTCACGACATGGTTGGGAAGAAGTAGGGTCAGAGGACGAAGGAGAGGAAGTTCTCCACTCGAAGTGAAATTGAGTTCGGAAGAAGCAGCAATATCTACACCAGCCCCAGCAGAAAGTTTCATCCCTCCCTCCAATGTCGAAAAACGCCAGCTCCAAGGCGGTTCCGTAATTGTCGGAGCTCCCGTAAGCGCGACAAGAACAACCACAATCAAATCCACCAGCGTAATCGAGCGAACCACAACAGTAAACGGCGAGACCCGAACAACATCCAGTGACACAGTAGCAACCGTGACAAGAACAGTCACAGAGTCGCCGTCCTCGTCGACTGGAACGCCTGGGACGACAGCTTCGGCGAGTTTCACCGGGACTTCCACAGCGAATGCATCGACGCCAGTATCGACTGTTACAGCACCGTTAGCGACTCCTCCTCCTGAGTGTCCACAGGCTTCGCTGGATAGATTCACAGATAGCGCGGGAATCCTGTATTTGATTAAATGTTCAACAACGAACGCAGGAGCTGCGTATGAGCTGGTGAAAGTCGACAGGGGCGGATATGGGCAATGCTTCTCGTCTTGTTCGTATCGAGCCGACTGTGTCGGATTCTCGTTCGTCGGGAACGATTCTGGAATCTGCTACCTCCGGAACGAGCAGTCATCTGGTGAAGAGAGTACAGCGCTTGTTGCCTCATATGTAACATGTTACAAAGTCGATCCTGCTGCTGTTGCGAGCGGTGAGCCGGATTCAGGATCGAGCTCCGGCGGAACAAACATCGGAGCAATCGCAGGAGGAGTCGTGGGTGGAATTGCAGGACTCGCTCTCCTATTGCTGCTGATCGCGTTCCTAACACGCCGATATCGACGAAAGGTCGATGAACGACGAGAGAAGCGCAAAGTCGGCCGCCCGATGCTTTCGCCACTAGACACATATGACGGTTTCCACCACAATCCAAATGTAACGACAGTAACAGCAGGCCTCCATCAGCGATCAGGAAGCACAGCAAATGATGTTTACATGTCGGCAGGAGGTGCGTACTATATGCCCCAGCAGCATTCTCATACTCGACAGCGAAGTATCTACCAAGATGGCGAGGACCGTAATTGGGTCTGACAGTGGGTATGTGTAGGTTTTCAGCGTCCATCCGAAATCCCGAAGAGTGCTGATCCTTTCGGCAATGTCCCAGGCGACCACCCATATGGCGCTCATGCAAGCCGGTATCAAGCGTACCGTCCCGGGTCTCGAGCGGAGAACGATGGAGCAGTGTTGAGAGCCGGCGCTCTCAGATACCCTCAGATGCTCGACGGCACGCCAGTGGCATCCAAGTCCAGTCTTGAGAAGAGTGGCTCCAGATCGAGCGTGTTTGTGGAGCATATGATTGAAATGGAAGACACGGTGAGTGAGAACTATATCATGCTCTCGATTCCATCACTGATACTGTCTAGTCTGCTCGTCGAAGCCCAGTAAGCCAGGAGTCTCCAATCCTTGGCCGCCAGAACCCTCCAGAAGATCTCTCGAGAGATGTGCGGCGAAATCAGCATATTCTGGCTTGGAATCGGCCAGAGGGCGGCAACGATGCGCCGATGTCAGCAAATTTGACGCCTCGAACACCACCTTCAGCAAGGCTCAACGCGCCGAGAAGAAGTCCGGATGCTCAAGATTTGCCGCGGCAGAGAAGTTTTGAGATCAGTCCATTGAGAGACGAAAGCTCATCTCCAGCAAAAGATCCTGAGGTGTTGGAGACGCTGGGCAGCGGCGTTTACAGACCACTGTAGTGCCATTGCCGGGAGGTCGTGTGGTGTAGTATAATTTGCACAGCATAAGCATTTGTCGTAAAAGAATTTAATGAAAGCGTTCTTTGCTCCCAGCAGGAGGATAATAACCACCGCCAAACTCCAGGCTAGCATTTTCGAATTTGTCTTCGCGTGCCAGTTTCCACGGGCTGAGCCATCCGCTCTCGTATATCTTGACTTCAATGGTCGCGTTGAAGCTCTGCCCGAGATAATTCTCCCTGTGCCCCTCTGGAAATGGCGAAGTCAATGAGAAGAAAGTGTTCTTGGGTGCAAACGCTTTCACAGTCAGTTTCTGCCGAAAGCTCTGCACACTCAATTCGAAGGTCCTGTCATCCCAATTCTTCGTGTAAGTCATGAAAGGCCCTAGGCCAGGCAGGCGAACAGCAAACGGTGGTCTGAAGTCCAACTCCAGGTCTTTGCTGCGGTAGCCAAGTAGAAAGGCTTCCATTCCAAGGATTTGTCCTCCAGCACAGTTGAGTCCGCGGTCACCATCTCTAGCTTGAAGCCACATGTGCGCAGATGGAAAAGAATTTGCCCAATTCTTCTCGTCGTGAATCATGGCTCGTCCAGACTGATCTTGAGATGGGAGTTTGTGGTCGCTGATTTCCAACTTGAAATCACATTCGGAAGCCAGCGATTGCACATGCCAATGTAG